>CABFVX010001924.1:0-24716 GCA_902151425.1 Timema shepardi | reverse complement strand
GGGGGGGGGGGGGGGAGATTTATTACTTTATATCTTATTTTCAGAAGCTCAGGATAACCTTAAAAATACATTTTTTGTTAAAATTTTTTTAAATTCCATACCCTCTATAGCATAGCTAGACCCTCCGGTATTTCACCCCACCCCATCCCCACCCCAAATGCAGCCCTTCCGATGTTGAAATCCACGAGCCGCGACTGCAAGTATGAACACACATTACAGTAATAAATTAGAACACACATTACAGTAATAAATTAGAAGGCTAGAACATACTGCAAAAGAAAGTAGTATCAGTTAAGAGTTAAGTTTATTGATTATGAAAGATGCAATCAGTTACACAAACATCATCCTCCATTAAAACAGTGAGGAGTGATCAGTCCCCCGGAGACGACTTTTAGCATTTAAACAAAATTACTTAGTGCGGTTAGAAGGGGGGGGTAACAGGAGTTACACATTAAACTTCAAAACGACACAAGGATACAATGCATGGCTCCAAGAAGTTAGTGCTCGTGACTCCTTAAAAAAAGAGCTATAGCTCTCTGCACAACTAAAGTATATACTAAAGATACAGACAATTTATGTAACTCAAATCAAGAAAAGTCGACTAATATATCAATTATAAAATAAAACATAAGTTAATTTCCCCAAGAAGTGGGAAAGAGTAAAGCTATACCTACTAAAGCAATTGATCAACACTCATGGCAAGCCTTTATTTAAGGAGTTGTGGAGCTAGCCAATGATTGAAATTTAAGTGTACTTCATAACTCTATCTTCTCCTAATAGGAGATGTTAGTAACCAATTCCAGAATTAGGGAACTTAGCATTCACGGCCGTTCAATACCCCAAACTACAGGCACCATTTTATCAAACTGAGGCTGTGTACCTATTATTTACTAGCATAACACTGTCATGTAACAGAAATCATATAATGTAAACACACCAATGTTCTCATAGTCTAACGGCGTCGGAAGGGCGCTGGACACAATAATACACACTACAACGCGGGCCTCCTCACATGGGTGTCGACAAACCCACAAATTGAGCATCGCCTAAAGTTACTTTATAATTTACTCAGCAACGAGCGACCAAGAGCCAAAGACCCAATTAGTTTGAGCCACATAGTCATTTAAGTATTTAAATTCCTTAGCACTTCTACAAAGCTTGGACCACTGGAAGAATGGCCTCAAAGTATGGGGAGTCTGACCACCCCATCAAAAACACTACGTAACAGGACATAGCATGAAGGGTATTATGTAACTTACAAACAAGGTTGCTGTCAGTTACGAAGCCAGGTGGCTGCTTCATATACACCTCTTCAGAAAAGTCTCCATGTAAGAATGCATTGTCCACGTCCAACTGGAAGGCAATTGATTAATTCTTCCTTGTTTATAATTGCAAGCAGGGTTCTGACAGAGGTAAAATGAGCTACAGGTGAGTAAGTTTCATTGTAGTCAAACCCTTTCTTCTGTGCACAGCCCTTCACCACTAACCTTGCCTTGTACCTGTCAAGCTGTCCATTTTCATCCTGCTTCATCTTGAAGACCCACTTGTAATTGATAGCTTGTTTACTGGATGGCAGCTAAGTAAAGGTCCAGGTCTCATTTTTCTTCAATGAGAGCATCCCTTCCTCAACTTGTTGAGCATTATCTCTACTATGCATGTCATAAAAGGTTTCTGGCAAGTTGTCAATAAATAACTCAGCACCAAGAACCAGTGCAACATAGTCATTTAGGTACGCTGGTGCAGTGTGAGGTCTCATGACCCTATGCAGAAATTCAAGTTCCTAACCAGGTCCAGGAGTCTCTTCTTCATCAGAAATAGTCTCTGGTTCACCTCCTGAAGATGACGACTCCTGCAATTTTCCAGTAAAAACTTCATTTGGAGTAAAACTGATGATCTCGGTAGCTCGAGAGGGTGATGAACCAACATGACTGGTTATGAATGCATGTTCATCAAAAATTATATCATGACTACATATAATTTTTTTTCCTGTGGACACCGCAGCCTGTACCCATTCGGGCATTAACCAACAAAGTAGCACCTTTTCAAGCCACTGTAAAGTTTACTTTTAAAAACTTGATTAGGTAATTGAAGCTGTGCTACACAGCCAAAAAACCTTAATTTGAACATATCAGGCTTTACACCATACAACAATTCTGCTGGAACCTTGTTTTCAAGAGCTTTGGTAGGAGATCTGTTTATTAGGTAGATTGTAGTCATAATGACCTCCATCCAGTGACTTGTCAAGAGAAGAATGAAGGAGTAAACAGCGTGTTTTCTCCAAGATGCTAAGTCCCATTCTTTCTGCGACATCATTCTGCTGACCTGTATGCCTGATCTTAAACTGACTGGATACCTTTCCTTTTTAAATAATCAAGCATTTCCTGCAACCCAATTTCACCACCATTATTTTACCTAAAGCGACTTATCTTTAGGTAAGTGAGCTGTTGCCATAGCTTCAAATTATTTAAAGTAGGAAAATACTGACTTTACCTTTAAAGTGTAAATGGCAGTAAAGTGAATATAATCATCGATCAGGGTAAGCAGATACCTCTTTTGATCATATGATACAGGCTTAATGGGCCCTACAAGATCACTGTGTATGATCTCCAAAGGGTGTTTAGCTCTAATGCGTGTCTTTGTGTGAGGAAGGCATGTTTGTTTAGCCTGTATGCAAGAGTCACATAAATCGGAGATCGATCCTTGATCAACCTTGATTCCATCTACAATTTTACTTCAGTGAACTAAACCGGTTTTGCCAATGTGACCAAGCCTCTTGTGCCACAAATCAGATGATGCTATAATGGAACTAGAAACACCAGCACATGCTTTTTCACAAGTTGAAACACACTTTGTATACACTTTACCAGATCGAGTGGCAACAGCCACAAAAGTATCGTGTTCCAGAATGATAGAGTTTCTCTTTTCAAACACAACTTTAAACCCATTAGCGTCCATTTTACCGAGAGCAACTTAATCCAGTAATCCAGGGACAATAAGTACGTTGGAAAGTTTGATAAGATTTTGATTACATTTGTGAGTCACAGACGCGTGTCTAACTCAGATTATTTCAGCCCACATCATTGATTCTGATTTGGCAATTTTTATATTGATAGACTTTGATAGGCGTCTTTTATTTGAAACCAAACTAATATTTTTATCACTGATCTTATGTTCAGTGGAGCCAGAGTCAAGCAACCACACAGATCCATCACAACAAGCTGCTGACGTTAACACAGTCAAACAAAATTCATCATCATTAGCTTCAGATAAGTTTGCTTTGCATGTTGAATTCTTTTGCTGTTTCTTGTCTTTCAATTTTGGACAGTCCAAACGAAAATGCCCAGCTTTATGACAGAAAAAACACTTGTTACCAGTAACTTTCTTTGAAATGCTTTGATTACAATTCGGACAACATTCTGTTTGCGAAGAAATTTCGAATGGGCCCATTACCTGTCAGACTACACAAGTTTATAGAAATAATAAACAGGTTTTAGACTTGACAATACATGTTATAATAACTAAAAACATGACTTAACTGTTATACAAGTTAATAGGCATAGACACAGATTAGCTAAAAAAAAAAGAAAAAAGGAACACATTTAACAGTATTACCAACTTAAACTAGAATATCCCTGCATAGAATTTTTCATTTTCCCATGAAAATGACTTTTAGGGTACTTTACAGAAGCGGAAATTTCTGTATATTCACAACTATTTGAGATACTATATAACTTATCATTGCAAAATTGTAGTACTATTTTTTATATGAAATATATTTTTATAAAACCAATAGTTTCTGAGATACTGGCGAATATAATAATATAATTTTGTAACCTTTAGTTGTAAAGAGATATTACTTAGGTTTTAACGCAATAATTCTCTAAAGCCAAAGAGTAAGAAATAATTAAGTATCTCAAAAAGTGAATGTTCTCTTTCTTTCAACCTCTTAAGGGACATGTTCATACAGCAATGATCTCTATCATTTTAGACTCAATAGTCAATATTTACCTATTTTATTGGTCAAAATTTACTAATGAAGAATTTAATAGCAATGCAATAACCATAAGATGTGCAGCCCCTAAAAACCCTCAAATTAAGGGTAGTTTCTAAAAGGGCGGAAAGAGAAAAAATCGATTTTATTAAAATCGGCATTAACAACTTTGAATAAATTTCATTTCTAAGATTTGATCAACATTTCAAACCAAATGGCTACTCTCAATTTTTTTTTCAATGTGACTAAGGTTTGATGCATAAATTCTAGTTTTTAATTATATCTTCGAGATATGAAATTATTTATCATTGCATACGTGTAAATCTATTTGTAATTAACATATTTTACTTTAAATATATTTTTATAAAACAAAAACTTAAAGTGAAGTGTTGAGACCGTCAAAAAAATCTAATCCAAGATGTTGATGGATGTGGTTTTTGCAATACTGTCTGTCTGTGCGTCTGTTTAACCCTATATTATTATTATTATTACTATTAGCACGCACTTACGCTAATGTGTAGTGGTAGGGTGATTGTGAGAGGAAATGGAGGACCTACAGTTTAACGTGGGATCCGAACCATGGTGGAGACCTGGCATTCCACTACATTCACAAGTTGTGATTAATACACGTCTTGTCAGAGGTGAAGGAAGGGTTTGGCAATCAGATATATCTGTGCCGGGACCGAGGAGTGAACCCCGCACCCCCAGCACAAATGTCCGACCGACACCTTACCCCTAGACCGCCAGGTCACCTTTAACCCTAAAATTAAGAGCAGTTTACTAAAGGGTGAAAAGAGAAAAATTCTATTTTTCTCAAAATCGACTATTACGATTTTGATTAAAATTTGGATCCAGGTGTTGACCTAGATTTTAAACAAAATGGCTATTTTCATTTTTCCATGAAAATTACTTTTAGGGTACCTTACAGAAGTGGAAAATTCCATATCTCCTTAACTATTTGAGATACTAAATAATTTATCGTTGAAAATTTTAGTACTAATAAAAATAAAAATAAATTATTTGAAATATATTTTTATAAAAACAATAGTTTCTGAGATATTGGCAAGAATTTTGATAGAATTTTGTGAGCTTTAGTTGTGAAGAGATACTACTTAAGTTTGGACGCAATAGTTCTCTAATGCCATAGAGTAAGCAAATAAGTGAGTCTTTCAAGAAGTTTATGTTTATCCTTTAACCTTGTTGGGCCTCGCTGTTCAGTCGGCCCTTTTATCTTCACCTCCACACTTGCACAGACCACGCCAACCACCCCCTCTACTGCCTGGACCACTCACAATTCATGTCCTCTGAGCTGTTCATGAAGAGTTCCCCACTTTACTAAGAGCCAATACAAACACACTATTGGCTCACTTAATGGACACTGTCTCTCATGTTTTCACACGCCAATGGGAAGCCCCCTTTTCTCCCATTGGACAAAGCCAGGCAGCAGTGGAGGGTATTTAACACAGTGATTTCTGGAGTGGATTTCAGTTGCTACCCAACCCTGGTATACCACCTATTCAAAAGAGTACCAAATAAATTGTCAATTTTCTGAAAGAGCAATATTTGTCTTAACTCCCTCTCTTTCCACCGTCATCCTACCTCCCATCACGACTAACGTTGCTGGGACATCAGCCTACTTCACATCGTGACTAACATTGACATTGCCATCACAATTAACATTGCCGGGACATCACCCTACCTCTCACCGCGACACCCGTGGTGCCGGAACTCCTTCCATATACATCTTCACCCTTCCCACCTGCTTGTCCTTTTCACCGGTGATCTCACAGGATGGGCTACATCCACTGCTCAGGCAAGGTCCACCGAGAGAAGAACCTGAATAAGACATTAGCGACCAAGCAGTACTCCACCCGAGGTCCCATTCTACTGCCTCAACCGCAACACCCGGACCCCTGAACGTCCCCACTTCGCTCCAAAATCTCCAAGAGTTCCTAACCCTGACTTATCTCCTTTCTCTCCTCGTCTTCACCTCTCACTAACCACCGGACCCCACCTACTCCGATTTCTCCTTTAAGCCTCAAGGGCTATCATTTGCATACCATAGCCTCCCCCAACTGCTTATGTTTTCTCCCCCATCTCCTTTTCCTACCCCCACCCACAAGAACTGCAAGACTTGTGCCTAACAACAAACATCGCCTAGAGAATGTACTTCATCTAAACACAACCAGTTACCCCAAAACCATAAACAAGGGATAACAACAACCTCTTAGGGGAAATGTTTGTACAGCAATTATCTATCTCTATCATTTTAGACTAAATGGTCAAGATTTACCTTTATTAGTCCAAATTTATAAATGAGGAATTTAATAAAAATGCTATAACCATAAAATGTGCAGCCCATAATAAAATGTTGAAAATTTTAACTGGAAATTGAAATTTTAATACGAGGTATTGACCCTTGCAAATACTTTACCTTATATCAATTTTTTTTTTGTCTAAATATACTATTGAGGACAATTCTCTAAAAATAAAATAATAAAATTTAAATATGGAAGTCAAAACACGTTTAACAAAGTATAACACAATTTTTGCTCAGTTTTGCTAGTGCGTACGATCTCATTTCACATATATTATGAGTTTTGAGTAAATATCTCCATTTTTTAGATGGAGTGGGAAAGTCCGTGTGGAGGTCCGTACCATTTATTTTCACTTCTACACTTGGTATTGATATTAATGAACACACTTAATTTATGACCAAGCTGTTATATACACCATAATCTCTACTTTCCCATCATGTTGATTGTTGATCTTATAGTTTCTTTACACTTAACTTTACACCCATTACTGTTTTCAGCTTATGGTCCGGGTAACTTTTTTTTATTCAAGCCATATATTTTCTGCTGCCGGTTTGCTAGGCCTGTCACAGCTTCATTTGCCTTATCATCTAACTTAAGACTAGGATAGACACAACATCCGGTCCCTCCCCGTTAATTTATCACTATGAAAGGGTAAACCCACATTTCACCAATTTTCAGCCATGTTGGAAGCCTTAGCTCGGTAGACAGTCTTATAGTTTATATCTCTTAATTACTTGGCCTTATTAAGTTTATAACTTCCTCGTTATCTAAAGTGGACTATTATAAATTTGTGTTTTACTTTGGTCAGATTCAAACTGAAATATGCTGGTGTGGAATGACATTACATCACTTTAACTAATTCTCCCATATTGGAAAGTGTTAATAAAAATTCATTGCTGCTCGGTATGATAAATTCTTTTTCAACCTTTTTACGTTAAGTATGATAAAATTTGAACCTTCTCTAGAAGAATATTGGGATACCAATATGTTATAAACATATTTAATACTAAAATTTCTTGCCAATCTGCCTTAAAAAATGTGGTCATTTTTGATCCTAGAAATCCTAAAATATTTTCTATCAATAACTCTTACAAACTCAACCCTCTGCTGTTATATAAGCAGCATTTACTATAGATTTCCAGAATTTGATTTTTATCTTAATAGACGAACCAAAATTAGAGAGTTATTAAAGGAATAGCCATCACTAAAAATCATAATTATTACTGAATCTTTTTATTATTCTTGTTTTCCTTTTCACTATGTTTTAGCTATTAAATTTGTTTATGTAGTGACCTGTACACTAACATGATGTATTTATCATTTTTTTTTAAACTTACAAACCATAAAAATTTTCAGTGCTAGCCTGTTATAGGTATTGGCTGGCACTTTAATAAAATAAATGAATATGTGTTTTACATGTAGTTAAAATGAGACTAATAGCAACTGGGACTGCAACCGGTAACTGTCTGAATCAGGCCTACCAACCAAGGACACATTTGAGACCTAACCAGGATTTTAAAGAACAAGAATGGGCTTCATCTATATAGTGCCTCAGAAATAATGACCATGAGGTTGAGGTATGTAAGTAATAAAGTTATAAAAACCAAATTGAAACAATGATAAAATTTGAACTAGCCAAAAACCATTAAATAATCATTTAAGTGAATTGTTTTTAAATTTGGAAAAGAGAACATTGTGGGAAAAAATGTTCTAAATGAACGTTGGATGGTAAATTTATTTGGTAAAATAAAGAACAAAAACTACTCTGAACGTAATTTATTTCATCACAAAGTCAGTAACTACTCTTTGGCGCTGAGCCTCTTAAAAAGTGAGGCAGCTACAAAAGAGCATCACATTTATTTTGACTTAGCAGTAGCTCCTCGTGATCTTAGGGAACTCTCGATGTTCTGGTCAACTTCTGGAAGCTCATCATCCTCCCCACTTCGTTTATCTGAAAATAACAAAGAACAATCTAAAAGAATGAAATGGTTCAATGTTAATATTAGAATATGGCTTGATCCAGTTTGTAAACCTGTTAATTTAGGGCGATTTAAAAAAAATAGACATAAATGCAAAACCTCACAAAAATATTTGTAGTTATAAACAATTCAAATTTGATTTTCATGTGTGGAGTTTAATTACTCAGAGAATCATTAAACAAAATTTATTAGAGCAACAATGCCAGTTCAAAATCATTGTTAGTTGTTAAGTGTTGAAACCAGTTGGTTTTAACCACTCTCTTGAATCCTAATGTATGTGGTTTAATCCCGACTGGGAGAAATTCAAATATTTTTTTCAAAATTATTGTTAACTATTCTCGTTCCACCTAAATACAAAAATATTTTGATAAACATTCTTTTTCCCGACCCCATTATTTTTAAAGTTAACTAGTCTAAATTGCCTTAGCAATCAGAATGGCAATAAAGTATGTTATAAAAGTAAATCTTTACTTCCTTGTAATGATATTATATAATAATTTACAAATTTAAGGAGAAACATAAAAAATACAAAAAATGTAGAAGGATACCAAAGTAACATAAAATAATAAAGATTATCGCTTGTAATAACATTCAATTGTATATTTTAACTTTGTCCATTTTATAAATGTACTTAAAATTCAAAGAGCACACAGTGATAAATAGTATTACCCAAGCCAAGTCCTATAAATATTGAGAATGTTATTAATTTACTTTAACAATTGAATTGAAATTAAAATATTGATTAAGATGGTGAGTAGGTAATCACATATCTTATGTTATGTTAAAATAATCTAGTAATGGAATTTATACTATGATTTGTAAAAAAAATTACAATTGCTTGGTCATGTATTAAGCTTATTTTTATTCAAGAAATGAAAGCAGTTTTTCAAAGTATACGGCAACTACATACTCCATTTAACAAAAACTTTTTAATATTTCAAGCAGTTGTAGAGTATGGTAATAGTGCTGGTTTGAAACAAGGAACCATTTCTTCTGAAGGCACTTTCTTGGCAAACATCCCTTTGAGTAGTTGCAACGAATAAGTTTCCTACGCTTGTCTCGTATTTCTTAGAGTATTGTTTACTTTTAAAAAAGGCCTTCATTTTCCATGCTGCCAGTCCCCATTGTCAAGCAACTAAAAAAGATTCTGTGAATTGGCAGGCTTGCCCCAAAATCTGGCTAGTTTGATAAGCAGTATGCCCAGCATACTGTACTAACACATTGGAAATAGGAGGCTAGTTTGAAGCATCGAGTACTTATTAATGTGTGGGGATAAAATGTATGTAGAGATTGATATCGCTTTTATGAATAAAATAGACTGGATGAATAAAAGAAACCTTCTGCGATTTGTGTGTGAAACACAATGCGACCCTGATTTGGTTTACTGAAACATTCCTAAGATTACAAAATGAAGCCTTAGTTCTTAAAGAATAAATAGGGTGTGAATCAAACTCTAGATAAAAATTACAGCATAATGTACAAATTTCCTAGCAAAAAAAAAAAGAAAAAAATATAAAAGATTTTTTAAAAGGCTTTTCCTCCAGTTGTGATACTTTGAATTTGTAAAAGGTGTGTTGAGCACACAACCAAAATTTTTGTACTCAAGCAAGTTTTGTTGATAATTAATTCTGCCCAATTTCTAGGTTAGTTTACAATTAGAATAACACACATTCATACAACCTCAATTATCTCTTCAAACACCTTAAATTACTTCTAGATGGGCCTTTGTTAAAAAAAAAAATCCTACCATGAGCCACCACTGAAATGACCCCTCTCTCCCCCCCGATAAAAAAAAAATCAGGATACAGCCATGGTAATACACTTCAAACTTCTTTTAAGGTCTGGACCAGAAAATCATTAGGTCACTTGTGATGTGCTCAGCCACAAGAAAAGAGTAGGCAAGTTAAACAGTGATATGTACACAAATGTGGTACAACCAGTGGCGGCAGAACTTTATGCATTTAAACAGTGGTATGTACACAAATGTGGTACACCCAGTGGCGGCAGAACTTTATGCGTTTAAACAGTGGTATGTACACAAATGTGGTACACCCAGTGGCGGCAGAACTTTATGTGATTAAAGAGTGGTATGTACACAAATGTGGTACAACCAGTGGCGGCAGAACTTTATGCGTTTAAACAGTGGTATGTACACAAATGTGGTACACCCAGTGGCGGCAGAACTTTATGTTATTAAAGAGTGGTATTCACACAAATGTGGTACACCCAGTGGCGGCAGAACTTTATGTTATTAAAGAGTGGTATGTACACAAATGTGGTACACCCAGTGGCGGCAGAACTGTATGCGTTTACACAGTGGTATGTACACAAATGTGATACACCCAGTGGCGGCAGAACTTTATGTGATTAAAGAGTGATATGTACACAAATGTGCTACATCCAGTAGCAGCAGAACATTATATGTGTAAGGGGGATATGAAAAAGTTTACATAAACGGATTGTCCTCCAAGTCAAAGTGGAATCTGGGGTTACCCAACCCCGTAAATGTTTGAAAAGTGAATTCATATAGAAGCTATTTTGAGAGGTCCTTGTAAATAAACATTTTGAAAATTAGAATCCTCTTCAAGATATAATTATGGAATGGTCCTCCCTCAGAAATTTCTCAAAATTTGTGTACCCCTAAAAGTAATTTAGAGCAGTCCTTGCATGGATTTTTTCAAGATTATATGCTTCTATATACTAATTGGATTGGTCTAACCAGAGACAAATTTTGACATTTGTTTGACCCTAGAACACAGACAAGGATATACTAGACCAACAGCCTGTGCTCCGTGGGAGAACTTGAGTCCTTCAACACGGGTATAGCTAGTTGCAATCAAGGTGCATTAAAAAGCTCATTTTAAACATGGTTTCACTAAAAAGAAGACACAAATACCCTTCTAGAATCATTCTTGAATCGGCTTCCACAAAGCTAGTATCAGGTATTGATTGACCCAATCCCCTTTTCACATAATCCTACTCCACAAAGAGATTAAGCAGAATGAACACTACAATTATAATGGTTCCTTTATGAAAAACACGTTAAAAATGTACTTTTATCACTGTGCATTGACACTAGTGACCCCCAATGTTGATGGACTCAGCCTGGCAAAACTTCCGTAAGGCTGAGGATCTGGTGTATACTTGTCTGTGCCCTACTAGAAACTTTTTTTACCACAGCGTCTTACTACCTATTCAGGTTACACACATATGTACTAATTACGCCAGAGTCATTACGTTATGAGTCAGGATGAGGACAGTTGAAATTAGAGAAAGTGTATCCTCATATGCATGGAGGAAGAGTGGAAAACAATTTTGGAAAATAGCCCTTCAATAAACCTTATAGGGACTCAAACCCCAATCTCCCTGTCATGGGAAGTCTAGTATAACATGAGAGTGACGCCTTAGACCTTACAACCACCAAAGCAGGTCCCTAGAATTTATTAAGAGTGGTCTTCGCCTTTAAATTCCTGACGGACGGCAACATTTAAGCACTTTTCCTGGGTTTTTGCCAATACACAAAATGGAAGTATAAATCCAAGTTTTAAGTTTTCCTGATCAGTGGCCAAAATGTCAGACTATTGTGTGAAATGTCTTTGTTCAAATACAATTGTACATTTGTCATATTCTTCAAGAAGTATCGCAACCGCTAGACCATCAATCAGCCACGTAACCAAAATAGCAAGTTTTATGATTAAATTGTAGCTCTTGTCTAACTTAACGAGGTAGTTTTTTTTGTTTTTTTTGCGAGTTTAATAAATTTCTGTCACTGAAATAGCTTAAGATGTTTTCCTCATAGCAATCAAGCTTGGTCTGAAAACTTGAATAATTTTCTTGGAATTCACAATCTTCAACCTATAAACTGGCAAGCATATTGCATAGTACAAGTGATACACAGTAAAGAAACACAATATGATATGCTTGATAGTCTAAGTACAGGGAGAAATCCCCACTTTTCAATATTCTGATGAACATGAGCAAACAAAATAATTGCAAGCCTAGATCATGTGAGCCAGAATTTGAATGTTGAACTGTTCCTTTATATAACTCTAAAAATTATTGTTTCTTTCTTCATCGTACATATTGGGAAAACACCATTGGATTTTTTTTTAGCTGTAGCATACAATGGTTGGTCTATAGCAGATTGTCATCTAACAATCATTTAGATGAACGGTGGCATGTATAGCTATATTCATCCCATGGTGTTATCGTTGTTACTGATATGATTCTTAATAATATAAAAGAATAAGACCATAGATACTCCTTTATCGATTCTATACTTCTTCCCTTCCTAAAGTGTGAAAAGCTGTCTAAAAGTCTGTGTTTTGGATATGAAGATAATGTAGCTAAGGAATTTTTACTTTTCTTTGTTCCTGTTATGTATCAAGAAACAGGGGCATTTCAAATGTATTAATCTTTTAGTAAAAAAGCCTTGAAAGAGAGATATTTCCTAAGGATAAATGCTAGTTTTACTAGAATGATAGGGGGACCTGGTGGTCTAGGGGTAAGGTGTCAGTCTTCTGTGCTGGCGGCCGGGGTTCAATCCTCGGTCCTGGCACAAATTTATCTGATTACCAAACCCTTCCTTCACTTCTGACAGGACATCTTGTGAATGTGAGGATATGCCAGGTCTCCATCGTGGTTCGGATTCCACGTTAAACTGTAGGTCCTTCATTTCATCTCACAATCACCCTACCATTACACATTTTTAGCGTAAGTGCGTATAACCCGAACGGGTAGTAAGACTCGGTGCTAATAATAATAATAATAATAATAATAATAATAATAATAATACTATAATGATCTTTCCTGGTAGAGCTTATACAGTCTGTGATTTCTTGTCAACATCTTGGATTGCTATACATATGCATCCTTCTCAAGAGTTGGTATTGATGGACTGTTGGAATGCTTTTGCTGTAAAATGAGCCCTAATATAATATACTTTTGAGGATATAGTTAATACAATCATATGCAGGCAGTGTGAATATACCATCATTAAACATTGGAGGGCAAACTACCTTGTTTTATTAACACTTTTGCTAAATCCTATGAATAAATGAAGATTTGATTTCAAAGGTTGGTGTATGCAACAATGATGCATCTAGATAATTCAGCTAACTAAGTGTGCCTTTTGCACTCGTAAGATAATACAGGAGAAGCCTTAAAAACACCCATTCTAAAAGATGCAGCACACAGGCCACTAGGAGATAATACAGTTTCCAACTTAAGAATTGCCTCTTCTTTAAACTTCACAATGTTATTCAATCAAAATAATGGAATATATACAGCATGTATAATCTAACAAAGGGTTGAGGGAGGAAGTATAGCATAAACCAAATCAAAACATGCATAGTTTTGTTTTTAGCACTACATCTTACTACCTGTTTGGGTTATACGCTTATGTACTAATTAAACTAATGGTTTTAGGGATTAGTAAGGTTATATTCAGAGGAAGTGTAACCAAATTTGCGTGGAGGGAGAGTGTAAAACTCACCTTCAGTAGACCCAACTGATATTTGAACCTAGATCTTCCCGTCATTGGAAGTCTCGTCTACTGCAAGAGTAGCGTGTTAGACCCCACGGCCATAAAAACAAGTTACATGCATAGTTGACTAATCAAGAAGGTACCCCATGCTACCAATTATGATACATAACACTCAAAAAAACTACTATTTAGAAGTCAAATAAGTGAAAAATAACAACATCGACATGGTAATCAAACCGGGGAACTTTTGATTTGTGTGCCAATGCTCTACTCATGTATCAGTTTGTGACACATATGAATTAATATTACTATTTAAACGTTTAAATAATTTTGGCTGTCATCTTGGAAAATAATTATTCTTAGAATTAGCTCTACTTCAATAATAGTTTCTTGAGATGTATACTAATGCTGACAAGTGTGACAAAATTATCCTAAAACTTGATATGTGATATGTTTCATCCCATAGTAATTTAAGATATCCAGCTAAACTATATTTTAAAATTCCCTGACCTTTCAAGTTTTTACAGAGATAATTTAAAACATTTCCAGATACTATGTATTAATCATTGTTTTACAAAGATTACAGATTAATGTAATAATATTTTTGAATATATATATATATATATTCTTAAATTGTGTCACTCTATACTGGTGTCAAAAGATTTCAGCATAAAGTGATGGGCTATTGGGAAGTGTGATCCAAGTTAGATTTCAGTGAGATCATATCGAGACATATAAAAAGATCGTCTTGCACCAGTACAGCTTAATAGGTGCTGCGAGACATTCTTTAGTTTATTCTTCCTATAATGTAATCGAGTTCTCCCGCATGTACTTAACCATGACTCAATTTTGCGTAAGGGGGGAAAGACGACATGAAAATCATATATTGACATTGATATTTCTATACACAACTGGTATAGATATATTGAAATATAATCGAGGTGAGTATTAACTGGAAGAAATATGTTATTTTGACTATTGTGAATAAAAGATGCGTATTTTTTTTAGTGAATAGGTAAAAATTCCAGAAATTTGATAAAATTCCCTGATTTTTCCAGGTCACTGGACACCTTGTACTTCTTTAGTAAAGAAATATTAAGTTTATATTTTTCATATCTGGTATTCGTAAATAAATTCTTCAAACAATATAAAGTGTATGTTCATTAAAAAAAAAAAGTCTGCATGCAATTTATATTTGGATTAAATTTCACGCATCTATAAAGATATGGATCCAAAATAATATTAGTCAAAAGTAGTCTAAAAAATAGGAAGCTAATGTTCCTAATTATTAACCATTCATTAACTGTACACTTTGTTTATCCCTGAAAGATGGAGAGATTACCTTACAAGTTTATAATGAGGAAAAGATTATAAAATAGGGTCATAGTGTAATCTGCCAAGTAAAGACTGATACCTTTCCGGGTAAGAGAAGTCTGCAAACACTAATAATATAACTTTTCTTGGCACTAACATATTCTAACTTCGCTTTAGTTAAAAACTAGGATTGGAGTAACTGTAATGTAATAATGTTAAAATATCTATTTGCTCTTTTTAACACCCTAACCTGATACAAGAAAGTACAAAAAATTTTAATAGTTAAAAGAGGAGACAAACAGATTGTGAAACTATTTGGCATTGATTTGTTCAGTTACACCCCACCTGGTGATGGTAATTATGATTATTATTATTATTATTTCTCTACCAAATATGACAAAAATATTTATTTCTATAGCTCAGGGGAAATAGTATCCATTATTTAAAATATAGAAAGAGTAACAAATAAGCAGGTTTAATGGATTTTAGATTTTGTATACATTTTGAGCTATACTAAACAGATAGCATTCTTTTCCATTCATATGAAAAATTATGGCTGAAATACCTAATTAATCTTAACTAAGGGCCTTTAGAAATATTTCTTTAAATTTATTTTAGTACCACGTCATACTGCCTGTTAAGGGTTTCACATGTATGTACTAATTACGCTAATGGTTTTAGGGATGAGGATGGTAACATTTATAAGCTGTGTACCAACATTAGCATGGAGAAAGAGAGAGTGTAAAACCACTTTGGAAAAAAAAACTCTGTTCACATGACCTAGATTCAAACCAAGATATCCCCATCAATGGCATTCTAGTTTACTGCAAGAGTAACGCCATAACGCCTTAGATGATTAGATCATGCAGGCACCAACGCAGCAAGTTTCTAGTCAAGTCATCGGATCAAAGTGGTTTACTAATTCCCTCATATATCAATAAATAGATTGATTCATAAAAAAATATTAAGTTTTAGCTATCTTAAAAACTTATAGGTTTTTTAATACAAACAACCAACCATCTGTACATTGGCCTATAAACAAATAAATGTCCCTATAAGTATCTTAACTCATAAGCTGGCACCATTAATTAGCAATTCGTTTGGTCTGAGTAAAAAAATATAAGTTTAACAAGTTAATGATAAACCAAAAAAAATCCTAATGGTCGATCTTTAATTATTAATTTATTATTGTTGATAACTAGAATTATTTTGAGATAAAGCTATATAGTGGAGTTGCTTAGCATAGTAAACGTTCATTTTATGATGCAAACTTAAGATTTGCATATTAGTACAGCTTTTTGTAGTGGAAAAAAAGGATAAAGTGCCACTCTAAAAAAGTTCTTTTACATCCGCCATATTGAAAAAATGGTACCCAAAAAGTTTTTTGCCATTATCTTGAAAACCGCTCATTATATAAAACTATTTGTTTTGATAAAAATAAAGAAAAGAACATTGTCAACAAAACATGTTATCATATATTTTATTGTAATCCTAATCATTTTCGCATAATATTACAGTGAAATGTTAAGTGTGTGATTATCACACTTAAGTTTGTAGAGTTTTCCTTCAGTTTCTTCTGTACAAACTTATAACACTTCTCTTTTATCCTCCGTTTCAGAATTTAATATGAGATAGTACCAACAGTAAAAATGGACAAAAAAAAACTTTAGTAGGTATCTCATGAAACTATCCACAATACATGTACGGTGGAGACAAATTGGGATTTATGAACATACTGCCAAACATATTATGAGCGTCCTACTATATGTCCTGGGAACACAAAGTGGGTAGGATACTACACATCAGCTAGAGATTTAGAAGAATTTAGTAAACTTGGTCACCTGCCTTTTATTGTTTTACGTCTCGATGATGGAGAGGGTGTTGCAGAAACACTTGTAAAGCGACAGGCTAGATGGCATAAAGCATGCAGACATGTATAATAGTACAAAATTACAAAGACTTATCAATTACCAATCAGATGGACAATAATAAAAAAACCTGGTCAAACAGACTTTCGGACATTAGAAAATATTATTATTATTAGCACCATTAGAAAATAGAAATATGTGTGTTCCTTCCATAATCAGATGGATGATCCAGTTGATCTTCGCAAGGATAGAATAATAGAGCTGGATGTTAATGTTAGAGAAGCAGTTATAGTAACACAAGACGGTAGTCTATTAGCTAAGATCAGTTCTGGAGATATGGTAGCTTAGAGCCAAGTAACACAGAAAATGCCTTTCAAACTTTTATAATGAAGCAAGGAAGATTCAAAGTGATGAATATAGTAACCGGAGTGAAGAAAATAAATTGCACAGCTTTGTGTTTGCAGAGCTGATTTCTTTCATTACTGATTATAAAATGACTCTAGATGTAGCACCCATATGTAAACTGTCTGAACTTTGTAAAATGTGTGATTCAAAAGTGGTTCAATTGGGTTTTCTTTCAGAAAGTAAAGTTAACTCAACAAGATTAAAGGAGAAATTGTTAGTTCACATTCCCAGACTTAAAGCTCACCTAAAAGGATGAGATATTGTTTTAGCATTCAGTGAAGACATTGGTGAAGAAGCTTTTGACATATCAGTTTCAAATGACAGTCATCCCATGGATATACACATGGCACAAACAACAGCTTATATTAGAGAGAATAGATTGTCCCAAATGACTTTGAAATTGATGGGACACTGGAACCTAGAAATGAAAGTAATTTTGTTCCAATGATTCTAATTGAACTCATATGCATGATAATAGAGGGTCCAAGCAATTGTAAGCTAAAGTTGCTCCAGAGGTGTTGAAAACTATTGAAATATTTGTGATCTTACTTTATGATAAAACAAACAATCACCATGACATTGCTGAGGCAATACAGCATCTTTTTACTCAAAGGCAGAGACCACTGGAATTGATACCTCCTACCAAAGAAGCCCTTGATCAACATCTACGGTGGGCAACTTTTCAGGGAGCTTTTATTTGGGGTCAGTGTTTGGTTTCAAAACCACATTATCCAGATCTTGAGTGTGGCAATTGGAAGATGGATTTTATCAACCGTTTTGGACCAGTTCTCCCCAAGCATCCTAAGCCTGTCACAAACGGATTTCCTGCAAATGCTGTGTTGTTTGTGGCAACAAATATTCATGTGGTCGTAGAAATATTAAATGTACTAGTTTGTGCTTATGTGATGGACAGTGCTATGGATCTGAGTGATTGAACCTTTTCAGTATTTTGTTTTGTAAATGACCTTAATGCATAATTTATTGTACGTTTTCATTTAGGAGTTATAAAAATATGATATCTAATACTGTCATTTTAATTAATAAGATTAATAATAATAATAGTGATGATAAAATAATAATACAGCTCTTGATTTTGAAATGATTAAGCAATACAAAGGGTCTAGCATACAAATATAATGAACATAGTTTAGCAAACTCAACTGGTAGTGTTCTGTATCATTCATTCAGTGTTGTTGCATGAAAACGATTAAAGTTACCAAAAAACTACATAGAACTTATTTGTAGAGAATTTTATCCTTGTTAAATTTGATTATAACTAATATTTGATATGATTAGTTTTCAAGATAATTGCAAAAAACTACATTTAGACGCCATTTTTCTGAGAAGACAACTGAAAAAATCTTACACTATATCTAATTTTAGTCGACATAAAAATATACACCAATATGACTAATTTCATGCTTGCATCACAAAGTGGACGATTCCTTCAAAGGAATTAGCTAGGCAACTCCAATTGTAGAAATAAAGTGTTTGTGTGAAAACAAAAGAAAACTACTCTTTAATACAGAACTTACGTTCATCCTTCTTTTTTTTCGCTGCTAAACGTTTATCAACTTTTGGCTTACGAGCCACTGTTTGAGAGATAGATTGTTCTCTCATTCTCTTCAGATGAAATGTGATAAAATTCCACATAAGCCAAGCCTGCAGGTTGCACACTGTGAAAAGGCATGCCATCCTGTAAAATTCAAATATTATTTTTAGTTGGAATTTTGTTACAGATTCTTAAATTTAGTAAGCAGGTTTAAACTGCAGAAGGATATAAGTATTTACATGTTTAAAATACATTATTACAGTTGTGTACATATTTAATAGGTTTTAAACCACCTTTAGTACAACTTCAGGTTTAATTCAAAATAATTTAGGAGAGGTTTCATCACAATTTTACAAGTTTCATTAGGTTTATTTATTTTTTTGTGTTTTTAAGTTTTATATATTCACACCTCTGTGGTCAAGTGGTCAGAGTTCCTGGCTAAAGATCCAAAGGTCCCAGGTTCAATCCCCAATGCTTCCAAAATTGATCTGTGTAGCAGTGGGTCTGGAACGGGGTTAAACTGAGCCTTGTGAGGACAGGAGCAACTTAAAAAAAAAGTAGCAGCTCTGGTTTAAAAATTGAGATTAACGGCTGAAGGGATAGTTGTACTGACCACATGACACCCTCTATCTGCAAATGTTGGCACTATCAACGCTAACAGTGGCGGCTGCTCGGTTTGTGTAGCTCGCTTGCGAGCTCACACCGTGGAGTAGATTTTAAGCATGTTATAAAAGGATCTAAGTTTAATTTACCCATTATTATTATCTTTTTGTAATTTATATTTGTGTTATCAGTAGGTTTCTTAAATCCTTTGAAGAACTTTAATTCAAAAGTTTGGTGACTGTTTCATCCAAATTAATATATATAAATCCAGTAGGTTTCATGTCCATTTTTAGTGTATGTATAGCATATTCTGTATTTTTCATGTCAGCTTTTAACAATGTATGTAGGCTATATTTATATTTGTATGTGTTTTGTCAATAGCACACTTTAATTACAGCATTTTGCATCTATCCCATTTTGCATCTATCCAGTATGTTTGAACCAGATTTTGTGTCACAAGTTAAGTAGGTTTTATCCAGTTTTTAAAAACTTGTTTTGTAGGTTCCACCCCATTCTGAGACAACTTTAATGGATTTAAAGTTATTTTGGCATCCTTCAATAGGATTTAATTTCCTATTATTTTTTTTTAAATGGCCAAATTTATTTCTTAGTTTATGTTTTACTTATACATCTAAGTTGCAGAAAGAGTACTTAAATTCGATTTTAATCCTGATATAGCCCTTAAAGTTAATGTGGATTTAATTTGAATTAAGTTTAACTGAAATGTATACTTTACCTGACAAACAAGGTGTTGAAATTTCCAGTGTCAAAATTAACTTCCTGGATTGTAGTTAATGAGAGGCCATACCAAAATGTGAGGACAGCTAAGATGATAGAACCAAGACGAACCAACACAAATACAACATTTGCAACCAAGTAGCCAGCTGTAAAACCACATAGGTATTAATATAATATTAAGTTTCCCAAAATAGGTTTGTTATAGTTATATTAATAATATATCTAAGCTAATGTATCATAAATGCGAGATTTATATCAATAAAAAAATGCTGTCTTAAGATGACTAAATTCTAATGGACTGCTAAGTATGGCAGTAAAATATTGAGTTATGTTCAAGACATAAATATGAAATATTTAGTGTTCTACCCACACCTGTGTTGAAATTAAATTGTGCTCTCTGGCCAAAAGAAATGACCAAATTATGTGTTCATCCTAAAGTGGTTTATTTAACACAAGCCGGCGCGAGAGGCACTTTATACCCCAGTCAGTTTTCACCTAACTACTGATACTTATATGAATAAAGATATTTTTTTAAATGTGCGTTTTGATTATTTGGAGTTAATTTAAACACATAGTTAGATAAATTAAAACTAGTTGATAAATAATATTTATTGTTGTGTGAATGAGTTTAATTGGCATTTGGAAGAAGGAAATAACTCCAAAAAACTGTTTTTTGAGAAATTTAAAAAAAACTGTATAACATGTTTTCTTGATTCAAGCAAAAAAACAATTTTTTACTGAACATTCAGAACGTTATTCTGATCCTTTCCCAGGTACTGTACTCTGACTCGTAAAATTAAAATAAGTTGGTGGATATGTCTCCTTCTTTCAAATTATAGAAAAAGCTACTAGAAAAATAAAGGAAAAACTAAATAAAAACCTTCAAATGTTATTCACAAGTAATATAAAGAATAAAAAAATGAAGCTTTCTGATAGAATCTAGGATTAATAATATTTGGTTAATGTTTTCTGAAGTAGGTATTGTCACATTTTCACTTTTTCTTTGTATTTATAAAAAAATTATTTGCCCCACAATGGCTTAATAAAATTAATATTATATCACACAGTCTCAGTAATCAGGAACCACCATTCACTAAAAGTGATTTGAAAAATAAAGAGAAAATTCAATAAAAAAAACCTTAAAATGTTATTCACAAGTAATAAAGAATAAAAAATTTAGCTTTCTGTTATAATCTAGGATTAATAATGTTTGTTTAATATTTTCTGAAGTAGGTATTGTCATCTTCTTTTTCACTTTCTTATGTCCTGAATCTTCAACCAAAGTAGGCTACATACCTCATCAGGGCCTCTTCTATTATTATTATTATTAGCACCGCGTCTTACTACCCGTTCGGGTTGTACGCACTTACACAATGCATGTATGCTATGTATTTAAAATCATTAATTTATAGTTGAAATAATTTAAAAACTGGTATTTTCCCGGTGTTAATTAAAATTCCCACTCTCAAGTATTTAAAGTTAAAAACAAAAATATGGTATGGTTTCAAATAAGGGTTTCTGTTATTCAAAATTGTGTAGTAAACATTAAAGTTAAACTATTGTATTTTGTGTGAGTACATGAGTGCAGACAGGAGAGTAATATAAAGATATTGCAGACAACAGGGCCAGTCAGCTATGTCTCGCATTTGCATTTGCGAATCTTGCCTTATTCGACCTTGAAAGGGGGTTGTGTCTGTTAATAAAAGTTAAATAGTTCAAAATTTTAATTAGTCATATAAGGCCCATAAGTATAGATAAAATTATTTACAGTTCATTGAAGCAATTATTCAACATATTATATACCATACACTTTATTTATCTTAAAAGATAGCAAGCTTTCTTTATGAATTACTAGCAATTCCGTATGGCATTGTCCGTGATCCACTGTGGTATAAGAATTATATAGGCACACTCCCCCTCCCTCCCACATGGTGACCGTATTTCTGAAACGTAATTCTAAAATAGATATTTTCTTAAAAAATTCGTTTAAAATAGCATTAAAAAGCTAATTGAACATTTAAAAATCTTGCTTCAAGATGCAATTGGACCCCCTTCCGTCTACCTATGTTAAAAATTTCAGTTCTCTGTGTTCCCTAGATTTGGCTGGACATCGTACACACACAAATACACACACACAAACACTTCCTTTTATTATTATAGACTAGGTTGTAACATTGTGGCTTATAAAATATGGCTATAGGTTAGTCTAGTTCATTAAAGTATTGATGTCACCTTTCAGTGCAAACCGATTGTAGACTGCATACATATTATTTTTATATATGTGAGATACAAAATAAATAGGTATCTCAAAATGCTTTCCTATATACTATTTAACATATTTTGTTATTAAATGAAGGTTTTTAAATAGAAACTAATGAGTATGAAACTATACACACACAATTTAACGTTTTTTATCATCCCATATTAATATTAGATACTTATTGGTTTTTACCGTTCGATCTTTTAAATATGTTGCTGGCTATCTTGCATACAAGAAATAACAAAAATTTCACTGTAAACTCTGAATGAATACATTCACAAAGTGTGATGCCAACATGGAGTCTTGACATGATTATCTAATTTTTCATAGAGCATATCTCAATAAAGGGCATGATGACTTAGGGAATCTAAAATCACCTAGAGATACGTTCACACACATATCCTAGAAACATTTATTGAGCAATTTCCTTATGTGCAACACAAAGAAGGTATTGTACATATAATGTTAGGAAAGGCATTGAAGAAAATTAGGATAATATAGCCTCATTGGCTTAAACAATGCAAAAATCACAAGCTATTTTACACAAATCCACCTCCTTATAGTTAAAATCCACAATCACTTGTTGTGGATGGCAAAGGTAAATATTTAATGATTAGGGAAACCGACGCCGAAAATATGGAATATATTACACCAAAAATCTCATCTCGTTGAGTGAACTTTGGAGAGTTGAGTACTTGCAACTTGGAGCTGATTTTGATCCAAATTAAATGTAATAAATTAACTGTGTTTTGACATATTTTTATGAATATAAATTCTTGTCTCAAAAGGAATATTTGTAGCGTGTTCCATTTTGAAACGTTGAAATAATGTAAGCATTTATAAGTAGATTTAATATTGAATTATTGTGATTGTTTTACAAACAAAACCAGCTGTTTGGCTTAAGGCTGTGCAAGAGTGATAATATTTTATTTTATTATCTTATTTTTAAGGTTGTGAGCCCTTTTAATAGAATAACAATATTAAAATAAGTAATAATAGAGCTAAAATTGTTATGTATTTTTTGTTTAAATAGTTATAATGCTTAATTTAACTTAATAATACTAGTTCGTATCCAAGTATTAAGTAATAGAAGTAAAAGCCTTAATTTTTTTTTATGGATGTACGGACAGTATAGCTTTATATGGTAAACATATTTTAGGCACGGTCTGTACCATATATTCCAACTTATGAATTTTTATTTAATAAATAATGAAACTGAATCGGCAGCAGACTTTCTCAGTCTTTTACAAGTAAATGTCCTAATAGAAAACTACTTTGTATTTTGAAATAAAATTTATCTCTCCTTATTTAGCAATAAATAGTGGTTCATTTGACGTTTTTCATAAAATCGTTACTATGATATTTTAAAAACTGGATAGGAATTCGTCCGAAACTATGTGATTTTCATTATAAATAAATACAGCCAAACCGGGCCGTACCGTTGAGAACCAAACACAGGTAGGAGTGACCGCTTGTGTTTGATTGACAGCGGCGAGCAAGCGGGGAAAGATGAGGGGGAAGAAGATCATTAGCAAACATTTCAAAACCAGCTGAGAAAAGTATTGAGTTATAAAAACATACAAAGAGTAATATTATGATATTTTAGACTGTTCTTGCCTGTTAGCTATTTAATGTGTGAAAGCTGTACAGTCTATTGCTATTATTCTTTGACATTGTTTAGTTTTATATTTTAGTTTGAGCGTAGGCTTCCATTTAACTGGAATAAATATAATTATAATAATCAAGTCGTAACCGGCAAATAATTTCAGGGGGGGAGGGGGTGGCCCATCTCCCAATTGATGGAGGCTAGGACAAATTCTAAGTATTAAACTCCTCTAGAAGCGCTCTGAAGTATTTTTCATGGCAACATAACACCATAACTGCCATAGGCTAGAAAAAAATCAAAATAACACCTCTAGAAGCTCTATGAAGTATTTTTATGCCAACCTAACACAGTAGCTGCCGAAGGCTAGAAAAAATTATGATTATTAAACACCTCTGGATGCTCTCTGAAGTGCTTTTTATGGTAACACAGCCCCCTAATTTGTACTTATACAATAATTTTGGTATTGTTTAAACCATAAATAAAGCAAATATTGTTCATAAAATTTCCCGAGTATGGCCTTGATATTAATCAACTTTTATGTGAATTTTACTGTGTACAAAATGTCTAAACCTCGTTCATTTCCAAGTAAAGTATGCA
>CABFVX010001923.1:86820-135579 GCA_902151425.1 Timema shepardi | reverse complement strand
AAAGCCGATTTCAAATCCATAGAACAGTTTTGTCACAATCTTTTATTTAGTTTTACCATGTAAACAAGTGTTGACCGGCCTCTTAATGATCAGACCGAGATATTTTGCTTCCTTACTTGTTTCAAAACGTTATTCTTAAAGCTTATCTGGTAATTATCTATATTTTTTCTATCTTTGTTTCCCGGTCTAGTAAAAATAACGTAGTTACACTTTTCAAAATTTAACGACAGTTTATTGACTCTTAACCAATGATATAACAATTTCAGGTCTGTTTGAATACTCCCTGCTATGGTTTTAAAAATTTGTCCAATGTAAAATAAACTTGTGTCATCTGCATATGTAAATGGCCTTGCAACTTTACCTGGAAAATGTCGTTAAGATAAATAAGAAAAGTACAGGTCCAATTACCGAACTTTGAGGGACCCCAAACGTGACACCATGTACAGTGCTTTCGTGATTGTTTATGTAAGAGTATTGATTTCTGTTAGTAATATAACTCTTAAACCAGTTGATCGTACAAATTAGTTTACAGTAGACGCATGGCTTCTTTGGTGCTGACTGTCAGAAGTGACAGCTGATAAACATGTTTTTGCAGATCATTTGGTTCGGCGTAGGGATACGTAATTTGGTCTGGTAACTTTTTAAAGCTGTCAGCTGTCAGTAAGCATCAAAGAAACAATGGGGCTATTGTACCTATTAACGGAATATCAATTTGTTGGGAAAATAAAATTATAGAATATAGATTAAGGAAATTATGAGATATAATATGTTTTAAGAGGTTTTATAGTAAATTTGTTGAATCCAGCACTCAACACTCATAGATTTTTTTATATGTAAAAAAAACCTTGTCTCTAATATTAATAAATTGCCTTGATAGAGGTCATGTTTATTAGAAAGTATTAAAAGCGTTTAGGAAAAATTATAGATTGTGATAATTCTTCAATTCTTACAACAAAACACAGATTATTCACAAAAACAAATATTCCCTTGTGTTGCTTTAGTTAACAAGATTACCACCAGATTGAAACAAAGTACAGCCTGGGTATTTAGGCACGAATTACAATATTCTGACACACTCCCTTAATGAGCACCTAAAAAAAAGTTACTAATGTCATAGTGGTATTGTTAAACACTATATATATATATATATACACTGAGCATACAAACAAACAGAATTAATTCACCCCTTCAAGAAGACTCAGTTACCAAATCAGCACATAGTCGTTGAAAAATCTCACGCGTTAATGGCTTCGTAAGGATGTCGGCAAGCTGATCCTTCGAAGCAGTGTATCGCAGCTCGATGTCCCCTTGTTCAAATCGCTCCCAAATGTAGTGGTAGCGAATATCTATGTGCTTGGTACGCTTGTGATATTCTGGATTTTGTACAAGTTTTATGGCACTTTGATTGTCAACAAAGATCACTGTTGTTGCAGCGGCTTCTTCAAATATGTCCATGAACATAGTTCAAAGCTACATAGCTTCTTTAGATGCTGCTGAGACTGCCATATATTCAGCTTCGGTGGTTGAGAGGGCTACTGTTTGCTGTCTGGTCTGGTACTGCTCCAACTAATAGGACAATCCGAGAACTTGAATATGTAGCCCATTGTCTATCGTCTATTATCAAGGTCTCCGGCATAATTAGAGTCTGAATATCCCACAATAGTAATTGGGTCTTTGGACTTTCGATTCATGACTCCATAGTTGACTGTGGCTTCGAGATATTTAATAATTTTCTTGACACTGTTCCGGTGGTTTTTGTCAAAGTTGTTGCAATATTTGCTGGCTTAACCCACTGCAAACGCTATATCAGGTCGACTGACAGTGCAAATAAATATTAATGTGCCAACAGCGTCCCTGTATGGTACATTCTTCATTAATTGGTCTTCTGCTACGGCTTGTAGGTGAATACTGGAGTCTGCAGGCACGCTACAAGGATTAGCGTCCTGAAGATTGAATCTTTTGGCAATCTGGTGAATGTAGGTTGATTGTGCAATGAAGAGTGTGCCATCTTATATCTGTTGTAGTTTATCTGCATCCCCACAAAGAATTCTACTGATGATGTCGTGTTCTCAAAACCTTTCTGCAACTCATTGATTACAACGTCACATGATGATTTATTCGGCCCCATCACAAGACCATCGTTGACAAAAAAGATTAGAAAGACACGATTCCCCTTAGCATCGGCTTTGTAGATACACTTGTCCCCATTAAATTGCCTGAAGCCAAAATCCTTTATGAATTGGTTGAACTTTCGGTTCCAACATCGTGACGATTGCTTCAGACCATAAAGAGTCTTATTGAGTTTACAAACAACAGCTGAATCCACCTATATCCCTTCTGGAGGACTCATGTATATATCTTCTTCAAGATATCCATTAAGGAATGCGGTTTTGACATCAAATTGGGTTAGTTCATAGTCAAATCTAATTGCAATAGATAGGAGCACTCTAACCGAATCACAGTGAGTCGTGGGGGAAAATGTTTCATTGTAGTCTATTCCTAACTTTTTTGTGTAACTTTTTGCACACAAACGTGCTTTATATATCGTAATCTCACCCAAAATGTTTCTTTAATTTTAAATACCCATCTTGAGCCGATGGGTTTCTTCCCTTCAGGTATTGAGACCATTGTCCATGTGTCATTTTTCTCTAAGGCGTCAACTTCCTCTTTCATAGCATTTTCCCACTAGAATTTGTCCGGGTATGTAACAGCTTCAGAATAGGTACTAGGAGTATCTTCCTCAACGCAGAGAATATTCTCAGTGAATCTTGCTAGTGGCTTTAAAACACTACGAGGTCTGAGGTTATGAGTAGGCCTAGACATCATGTATGTTTCATCCTCTTGAAGAATTTCTGCTGGTGGCTCACCCGGCTCTGGCTCTGGGGATGTCTTCTTGGCTCTCGACTTCAGCTTCTTCATCACAGTCAATTTTCGTGGGCACGTAGTGGATAGGTTTTTCAAAGCCTTGTTGTGCTTCATTGAAGAAAACATTTCTTGATATTATAATTTTCTAAGTGTCCGGATCGTACAGCCTTTAGTTGGTAGAATTTCCATTATATCCATTAAGTATCATCTTCTTGGATTTCTTATCCAACTTCTTTCTTCCATTTTGATCAGCATATAGGCTTCACATCCAAACGTCCTTCCATGCGACAGCTGGGGCTTTTTGCCGGTCCACAGTTCCAGGGATGTTGAGTTATGTGCCTGCTTTGTAGGTGTACGGTTTAATATGTATACAGCACCATTTACAGCTTTCGCCCAAAGCTCTTGAGGGAGGTTACTGCTGCAAAACATCAACCGGGCACTCTCAACAATTTTGCGCATATCTCTCTCTGAGCGAGAGTTTTGTTCGGGTGTGTATGGCGCTGTTCTCTCAGCAATGATCCCTTTTGAGGCAAGAAAATTCTGAAATTCCACATTTATGTATTCTGTACCATTGTCTGTATGGAGTATTTGCACACTTCGCTTGTATTTTGTTTCTACAATCTTACAAAAATCTTTAAAACGTTTTAGAGTAGCACTTTTATGTTTAATGAAAGATATTTGAAGTCAAAATGTTGAGTTAGATACTTCAACATGGAATCTCCTAAAATCAAAGTCATGATTAAAAGATTCACTGGTCTCAATCTACTCTTAAACTAAACAAGCTGTTACACCAGCTTAGAGCTACTAATAAAATTAAATATTTGAAACCACACTAGCCTGAATCTACTCTTAAACTAATCGAGCTAAAAAAAATAGCCTAGATTTACTCCTAAATTAAACAAGCTATTACAAAGATAAATAAATTACACTTTTTTGAATAAAATACCTTACTCTGAGAACCAAACCATAAAATAAGTTATGCAATATAGGCCTAATAGGTACTTATCTGCTTATCTTGGCAAAACCTCTACACTTTATTATAAGTGACCTGGTGGTCAAGGGGTAAGGTGTCAGACTTCTGTGCTGGGGGTCTTGGGTTCAATCCTCTGTCCCGGCACAGATTTATCTGATTGTCAAACCCTTCCTTCACCTCTGACAAGACTTGTATTAATCACAACTTGCGAATGTGTGGAATGTCCGGCCTCCACCGTACATGAAAGACTTAAAGAGGAGACGACGTGACAGGAGACAGGACGTTAATCTAGACATAACGACTAGGAAACTGGTAGGGACGACCAGTAGCAGTGATGAGACTTGTACCAGTAGTGGTGACGGGACAGACATGGAGAATTTTGAAGGCCATAACTTGTAGCGGAAATTTATTGAATAAATATATGGATAGAGACGGTAGGTTGTAGGGTGGACCGAGATGAGACTCCTGGATATCCGGAGCCCAGCTGAGTGTGGTATCCACTTGATTCCGGAGGTGGGAAACTCCGATGAACCATGGGGAGCCGCAGTTCCAGTTGGGTAGAGCCATGATGGAAGAATGAGTTGACGGCGGAATTCACCCCTCTGCTCAGTGGATCCCCACACTTGGAGACAAGTGTGTAGTAGGGTTCGAGCGAACGGGCTTCCGGACCGTCGGGGACCCTCTCCGTCGGCTGGCAACAGTCGTCTGTATGAGAGGACCAGGAAAAGACTGCAGCCTTGAGGAAGTGAATAGGATAAGTTAGGTTAAGCTCTCTTTTACTTTTACTTTTGTATTAAATGTACTATTTTATAGTAATTAGTATATAAGTTAGGTTTAGGTCCATGGTGCTGGCTTTGTGGGGAAGGTAGGTGGAGCGAGATATTGATAGGGCACCTCCCCAGGTGGTGAATAAGGGGATGCCTAGCCCCGTTGGGGCTCTTGCTGACCCGGAACCACCGAATCCGGTAGCGGTGGGATATCCAGTGGGGTGGGGTACCGGAGGCGTAATATACCCGGGGTGAACCAACTAGTTGAACAACAAATGGTAGGCGGTAATATATGGACATTAGGTTTAGGCACTAACATCGATGTAGTTAATAAATAAAAAGGAATTGTGAAATAGGAGAATAGAGCTAGGAAGGGTAGCACGCCCCAGTTTTTTAAATAGGTACTGGGGTTAGGTCTATGATAATGTTCAGGTTGTCCCTTTTCACTTAGTTGAATATATATATATATATATATATATATTTTAAGGTTATTATTCTAAGAACTGTTTTGTTGTTTATCTAAATTGTTTTTACTGATTGTAGTACTAATGTTTTATTTTAACTATGTCTAAATAAACTAAACTAAACTAAACCTCCACCGTGCTTCGGATCTCACGTTAAACTGTAGGTCCTCTATTTCGCCTCACAATCATCCTACCATTACACATTAGTGTAAGTGAGTATAACCCGAATGGTTAGTAAGATGCGGTGCTAATAATAATAATAATAATAATAATAATAATAATAATAATAATAATAATCTATTTTTAAAAGCATCTGAGCCCCTAACTACAACAAACACAATGTGCGATAAGACTAGATTTACTGCAACTTCAATTTATTTCAGAGTAAACAAGCTATTACAAAGATAAATAAATTACACTTATTTGAATAAAATTGAGCCCCTCGCTAGAACAAATATAATACGGTAGTTATAAACACTACCTAGATAATACTTAGCAAAACCTCTACACTTAAAACTTATTATATAAAAAGCATCTCACTACAACCAACAATACTTTAAAAACTACGTAAATATAACTTTTAATTATAAAAAGCACAGGCGATTGCCATATTCCAAACGATCACCTAGAAACACTGTGTCAGACTGTCAGCAGTCAAGCCGATGGCGTCAACGAGTCCACCTGGAACTTCGGTCACCATGGGTGTTTGACAGGTGACCATCATCCGAAGAACGGAACGCGATTAAGATATTTTATGATTTGTGTAATTAATCATGATTTTTAAAGGCATTGATCAATTAATTATTTATTTTTGATAAAATAATATATGGTTATAATTTCATTTGCATAATCTTTTTTTGTGTCGGTGTCTATGACGTGTTTAAGAACCATATCTGCTATCGTGCGCTATCTATGATTCGTTTTAGAACCATATCCTACTGTTGGTTTTATTAATTTTTCTAATGTTGGATAAAGACAGTTAGTTTATTGTGGATGTGGAGCTTTTCAGCCCGCTATTTTTTACTATACTGTTTAGAAAACATTTATTTTATTTGACAATAAAATAGAATATTATTTTGAATTTGATAATTTAAAAGTATTCTATTTCCAAAGAATCATGGGTGATCAAAGTTTAATGGATAAATCATTGCGATCTGTATTTGGTAAGCTATTTTCGTTATTTTATATGTTATTAAAAATCAATTCTATTAAGATTTGTTGATAAATTTATTTTTTAAATGTGTTTTTTCGGTCTATATAGTTACATTTTAATCCTAAAGGCGTCTAACTATAAAACTGATTAATTTAATGTCTCAATTATAAATTGACTTTCTCAGGTCCTAAAAGGGTAATTTTTAAATTGCATTCTTGATATGGCGGGTTGTTTTAATCTGGTTGAGAATGATTTTATTTTTAAAAAGTTAACTTTGATACTAAAAAAATGTTATAATTAATTTAAGGTATAAAACAAAGTCAGCTATCTACATTCAAAGACTATTTAAGTCATTATTTAGAAAATATTTACCCGACTCGGCTACATCACAGGGTATTTGTGAGATTTAAAAGTCTACAGCAACCACAACTAGAACATCTTGCCATGTCATACTGGGATAATATTCACGTTTTTAAGGCCTTTTTTTTCTGGAGGTAATGGTTGCGGTGACGTAGGCCTAAGTCTTATACTTTAGTACTTATCAATTGGAGCCCTACATTTATTAGATAGGGCATATGCTCTTCATTGACACCACGTCTACCACACACTTTTTATTTCCTATTGGTTTTGATTAGGACGGGAGAAAAAAATTTAAAAAAACACATTGGATTTGGAATTTATTGAGCTTGATTCTGAGTAAAACATCTAAACTATGTTCATTTGGAGATTTAGACGAGAAGATATGATGAGATGTATAGAAGGGCTTTGAGTTCAAATTCCAAGCTAACACATTCATAAGAGCGCTGAGATATCACTGCTCTAACACAATAGGTTAATGCTTGTTAAATGTTGCATCTAGCTAGATTAGTTTTGATACAATCTGATTACAGTATTTAACTTCTCTGATTTTCTTTCAGTTTGAAACATTATACAAAAACTGGTGACATCGCCGATAAACCAGAGCGCCAAATACCCGGAACTAGTGGCCATACAAATTATGCTAATACTTATTTGCACTGTTATACTATAAATCGTTTTACATTAATCGCATTTGCGGAGGTCAGAAAATAATATTGTCTGAAGCAATTCTTTCACTCTAAATTGTTTGACTTTAAACGACTGTTATTATTATTAGCACCGCGTCTTACTACCCGTTCGGGTTATACGCACTTACGCTAATGTGTAATGGTTGTGAGATGAAATGAAGGAACTACAGTTTAACGTGGGATCCGAACCACGGTGGAGGCCTGGCATTCCCCACATTCACAAGATGCCTTGTCAGAGTTGAAGGAAGGGTTTGGTAATCAGATAAATCTTTGCCAGGACCGAGGATTGAACCCCGGCCGCCATCACAGAAGTCTGACACCTTACCCCTAGACCACCAGGTCACCCCAAACCCGACTTCTTTGTTGAAATTACCGCTAACTTGTTTATATCTTGACATGGAACAACATCTCAGTTGTGGATGGGTAATAATATTTTGTGCATGATGCTGTTTTGTTATTGAACTACCCGGATACACTCGCTGCCCAACCGATGTTATACTCTGTCCTGTTTGTTGTGTCCTTGTTCCACAGTGGGGAATATCCCCTACGAGGCCACGGAAGAGAAGTTGAAGGACATATTCAGCGAAGTCGGACCTGTATTGTCATTCAAGTGAGTCAAGAGTCGTTACTTTCTTATCTTAAAAGTGAAACTAAAAGGGGGACCAAGGAAAATACCAGTTGTTCCTTGACTAATTTCACTGCGCCCCTAGGAACTATGGGATGGTTAGCCTATCCGTCATAGTCATCTTTTTAAATATATACTTTCTAACCAATATATCAATATTTGATTACTACTTTTACAAACAGATTAATATAGAAAATCGATTAATAGGCTTACATTTTTTGTGTCTATTTTACTTAGTTACATCCATTACTGTTGACTGTGTCATTTTTTTATTCAAGCCATATATTTTCCACTACCGGCTTGTTAGGCCTGTCGTAGCTTCAGATGCCTGATAATATAACTTAATACTAAGACAGGCACAACATCCAGTCCCCAGCCATTAATTCATCGCTGTGAAAGGGTGGTACCACATTTCATCAATGATACATTTTTGGCCATGGCGGGAATCGAACCGGGGTACCTTAGCTCAGTAGACAGACATGTTACCGACTGAACTAAAGTGTTGGACTGTCTATTATACTATTTATTATTAGGTGTTCTGTCTTACGACAGGTCCATTCCTTTTGTAAATGAACTTAAATCACCAATGCGCCCTGCCCTGTCTTGTGCCTCTTCCTTCAGCTCCCATGTTTTTTTTTTTGTTTGTTTTTTTCCAAAATAAAACTAATATATGGTACTCACCTAAGAAATAGGATATTTATGTTAAAATAGCGTTGAATCTTTCAATATGAGTTGTATAACATGTGACACACCTTAAACATTCTTCTAAACTAACTTAATTTATAATTTTATAAGTCTGCAGAAACCGTCTAGGCGAGGGGTTTCCAACTTCAAAGTGTCTGAAAGCTACCACATGAGTTTAGTAAAGGGTGGAAGGAAATGGGACTAGCTCAGATACAAGAGTTATTATAAAAAATAGGGGTGCACTAAAGTTTATTAGTGAATGAACATCTTTTGGAGCTTTCATGGTTTCCCCCCACACAAGTCAAAACTTTTCTCGTTTCTTTGCTAAGAATGTCACTTTTACTACGGTAGATTATTTTTTCCAAGAAACTTTGCGGGTCACAAGAAAAGTTATCGTGGGCTACATACGGGCCCACCTACAATGTCCATGCATTCAACCCTTTTTCATAATAAACTTCACTTTTTAACATGAATTACTAATTTTTTTTTTTCCCTTGGGCGATAAGAATCCGTAGCACAACTTCTTTTGGATGGTAAGTAAAGCTGTCAGTCTGATGTCAATTGTAGACATTTAAAAGAACTTTGGAAGGTATGTGAAAATACCTTTCCCGGCAAAATTGGTAGACCCTTTCGCTCTCGCTCAGGGAAATTCTCGTGTCTTGATATAATCAGTCGATTCAGAAAGTGCATGCTAAATACATCAAATAAATAAATTAAACAAAAACAAAAACTATTTATGATTACAATTCATACCCAGCTAACTTTACCTAATCTTTCACACTCATATAAATTAACGATCTTATTAATATTGATAAAATAATTAGTCCAATTTAAAACTTACATGACATTTTTTCGGTGACGTCATATGTATTGACATGCACAAAATCTTATGAGTCGCGGATCACAATTTAGCGAGTATGTTAATATTTACATTCCTGTGTGATTTGGTGAGTTTTGTTTTAGTTGTATAACCATACAAACTTATAAAATATTCCAATAATTTAAATAATATTTCAAGACCGGTTTCTTTATTATAAATAGTTAGTCAAGATGTAATTTTCCATACCATAGACTTGTTTATGACCGAGAAACTGGGAAGCCTAAGGGATATGGCTTCTGTGAATACAAAGACCAGGAGACCGCCCTGAGCGCCATGAGGAACTTGAACGGCTATGAGATCGGTGGGCGAACGCTCCGCGTGGACAACGCATGCACAGAGAAGTCTCGCATGGAAATGCAAAGTAAGCTCTGAAATGGAAATATCTATTGTTAGGTTTAACCGCTAGCCTGTCTTGTCCGTGTCTGATGGGCAGATCCGTGGATTCGAAGTTGGAGTCAGAGTCGGTAGAAAGGTACTGTCTCCGACTTGTAGGAATTTAGTTTTTTTGTTCAGAAATTGTAGTAAACTAAATATATTGTTTTTATGTTCTATCAACCAAGTAGCCTGATGATTCAAGTGTTGGGGATGAAATGCCCGGTGCTACCATTTTAGTATTTTAATGTATATCCAATAGTTATAACAATTTTACTGTGTTAAACAGTTAAAAAGATTCTAAATCTCTTGTAATCACATTATCAGCCTAGAAAGTTTAAAGTTCATTTTTACAGTGACCTCTGGTTAGAGTTTGTTAGTCTGTATTTATTTGGTTTAAACAAAACTTCAAATATCAACCTTTTATAACCAATGTGTTTAGAAAGTATGGAGTAAATACATTGCATCTCCATTGATTTAGATCTTAGAGTGTCTTTTGTCAGGAAAAGTAAATGATTCTTTTTAGCACTGCTTCTTATTACCTGTTCGAGTTATACACATGTTATTAATAATGCTGTTGATGCAGTTAGGAAGGTTTAATTTATAATAAGTTTAGGGAGTTTTGAAAATCATTTAGGGAAAAACCCCTACTCATTACTCCTGACCATTATTCGCACCTTGATCTCCCTGTCATCGATAGTCTATTGTGATAGTGACACCTTATACCACTTGACCACCGAAGGGGGCTAAGTCCCTTGTTGTGAAGAGGAATGATATACCCTGTGTGTTGGGCGTCAGGTCTGTTGCAAGGCCCCACGGTAGAGGAGAACCCCTACGGGGAAGCTGTGCAGGCAGAGAAGGCCCCAGAAGCCATCAGTAAGGCGGTGGCATCCCTACCCCCTGAGCAGATGTTCGAGCTGATGAAGCAGATGAAGATGTGCGTTCAGAGCAACCCCAACGAGGCGCGCACCATGCTACTGCGTAACCCACAACTGGCATACGCTCTTCTTCAGGCTCAGGTCGTCATGAGGATCGTCGACCCTCATGTCGCCGTGGTAAGTCCGACCATTTCACGGTACTCTCTCTTGAAACTATACATAGACAACACTGACCGTGGGCCGGAATAAATGACGTGGTTTGTTTCAGTCGATGCTTCACAAGGCAAATCCCGTGCCGCAAGTGTACATGCCGTCGGACAAACCTACGGTAGTATCGGTACCGACCCCGGTACCTGCGCCGGTCATGCCCGCCGTGGTTCCACTACCTGTTCCTATCCCCACTCCTGTGTCGGCGCCCGTAGCCATGACCCAAGAGGACTCCTGGCCTGCCGCCTCCATGCCGGCGGCCAACATGCCCCCCTTGCCCGCAGCAGGGCCCAACCGCAACATGCCCCTTCCGGCCCTCGCTCAGAACCAGCCGCCTCCTGTGTTTGGCGGTGGGGATGTCGATCACCGCACCATGGACCTGCGCATGTCTCGCAGCATGGGGGACCAGGATCTGCGCATCATGCAACCGGTGCCCCCCACAATCATCCCCCAGCAACCTATCCCAGTCCCGCAACAGTCGAGAGACCCGCGGGAACTACGAGAAGCCTTCCCTCCTGAACAGTAGGTATTCCCTGAATCTACTACTTAAATAAGAGAGAAGGAACATTTACAAAAAAACTTCCTTTTTTGTCACTAAAGGATTCACCAACAAAATTCAGTTTTAATCTGTATGAATTGTTTTATGAGCAGAAATTTAATACGCAGTGTAATAAATTTAATGTATCTGGTCATAATTCCATCTTCTTCAAATTAAATAAATAAGTTGCATATGAATATAAATCCAGTTACTAAAGTGACACTGTAAAGACTCTGTCAAATATAACTAACAGGAACGAGAGAAACACTGGAAAGTATGATGGTTTAGTTCTTTCACTCATTTTTAGAAACTTTCTCTTGATATTAGATTTATTTATTTTTCATATTTAACTCTTTTAAGGATAAACCCTTTCACTTTTTGATTTAAAATTATATTTTTAAGGAGTGATAAAGTAGAGGATAGAAATTATTAATTTAATATATTTAAATTTCAAATGTTCAGCAAAATAATATTGTCCTATTTTAATTAAAGTTCTTGATTACGATGTCCTCAAAACATTTATTTTGCTGTCTAACCTAGTTGGCAGAATTTTCTGATCAATAATTTTGCTCCAAATTTCCAAAATTTGTGGTCGCTGTTATTATTCTGTCTGTTACAGACCTTCAAATGTGGAGGCTGTTGAAAGGTTTGTTGTTTATTATTCTATCTAAAATTGTGTGACTAACTTTAATAAATTGTAACATTTTAAACGTTTGATAGGGATTTGACTCAAAAGACTAATAATTTAGATCGATCATTTGTGTGGCTGTCTTATAATTTTTTTTAAGTAAAAATGTCAAAACTGTCATTCTTTATTATTGTCTTTTAAATAAAGGAAAAAGGGCAAGGACTACAGTTTTTTTGGTAAAAGCTTAGCCCTCCCTTCTGTCCTCCTTTCATTGTTTGATTTAAATACCAGTAAATGTTTAACATTGAGGAGGTCCAACGGATAAATGAATTTATAACAACAGAAATGGATTTTTTTCTAAATCTAAGAAGTGCAAATTTATAGTTGTTTTTTTCCTTTTAATCTATCTGAGGTAATTAACGTGCCATTTCTGAACCAAACGATTATATTGACATACTACTTATAAACTAGCTTAAATCTAGAACAAACACAACACCCAGCCCCCCAGCAGTTAATTTATCACGGTGAAAGTGGAAACCCACATTTCACCAATGATAAATGTTTTGGCCATGTCGAGAATCAAACCCAGGACTCTTAGCTCAGTAAATAAACACCCTACCGACTGAGGTGTCGGACTAAATTTATTAAGAAAGCTCACTGAGGAAAAATGTGGTAAGAATCCAATGCACAAAGGTGACATCTTCTTCCTTTCCTCTGTCTTCTATAGTGGAAGTAGTCACACACACATTTTAACACAAATTTAACCCACTAAATAAAAGGACATCGAAATTGTTTTGTTTTTTTTAATTTTGATTAGTAGAGTGCGAAGTCCATTTTTTCAATCCAAAACAAAGTCTAATAGAATTATATAAAATATTCCTGAATCCATATAAAAGTTTTAATATTTCACTCTGAAATGATAAAATTAAAATTTCCATCACAATAGCTAGTTTAGTTATTTTAAATTTTTGTCCAATGAATATTAACTGTTGATGTAAATAACCGCACAAAATAACAGATATTGAACATATTTTGTATCCTTCTTCCCAAGCAAATGCTGTTGCATAATCATATCTTATTTGTATATAACTACTAAAAAGTAATCTTGTCCTAAGGTGGCCGCCTCGGTCAGCAAAAAAGTATCAATCATTTACAGGCCACACTTCTTAAGATACAAATAGTCTGTGAAGTTTTCTGGATATACTTCTGTGTAGGCTTGTACTTCTTTCTGTTCTTCACCTACAACTACCCTCTTTAATACCATCAAGAAAGCAGAGGAAATAAAACTAAGAAACCTATCTCAAGCCCAAGAGAAAGGTTCGCTGCTAGTTTTCAAATATCAAAACATTTTATGTTATGACCCGATAAGAATCACTATTGGTTAGAGGAAGGTTAAATTTAGAGCCCTTTTTCATAGATCTGTAAATATGCTTCAAAAGCTGTTGTTGAAAATGAGCTAATGTAATATTTTCACATATTTTATTCTATTAATAAAAGTCGGGTGACCTGGCAGCCTAGGGGTAAGGTGTCAAGACTTCTGTGCTGGCGGCCGGGGTTCAATCCTCGGTCGCGGCAAAGATTTATCTGATTACCAAACCCTTCCTTCACCTCTGACAAGAAATCTTGTGAATGTGTGGAATGCCAGGCCTCCACCGTGGTTCGGATTCCACTTTAAACTGTAGGTCCTCCATTTCATCTCACAATCATCCTACCATTACACATTAGCGTAAGTGCATACAACCCGAACGGGTAGTAAGACGCGGTGCTAATAAAAAAAACATACTAGGGGGAGGTGGGGTGTTAAGAAGAAAGAGCCCTAGAGCTGATTATCTACACAGCACTTTCTCGCTAACCGAGGTAGCCCTCTTAGGCTGTTTTTAACTAACCAAGCACCATTAAGTTTTATCACAGTGAAAATAACAGCACCCGTGTGAAATATATTTATATTATTATACTGTTCATAAAACTTGTCTTGTATAAACGTGCTAGTTGGACGGTCATTAAGCCACTAGTACCTTCGATTATTTAATTGACACAGCATTATCCGGTATTTGTTGACATTTTTTCCTTCAGTTTTCCTCGCGACCCTCGTTCGACAATTCCCGAGCGTTTCCCGCCGCGTGACCCTAGGGAGCGCGGAGGTGACCCTAGAGAGCGCGGGGGTGACCCTAGGGATCGTGTGGGCGACCCGCGGGAGAGGATGGAACCAAGGGCTGATCCTCGTGATAGAATTGATCCAAGAGAGAGAATGGACCCAAGGGAAAGGGCGGATCCACGGGAGAGGGTGGATCCTCGGACAGGTAAGTGATATAAAATCTAAGAAAAATAACTTTTTTTTTTTACATCTATTGCTATTTCCAACCTGAGGCAAATTTTTTATTCAGGCCATATATTGTCCACTATCGGCCTGCTAGACCTGTCGTAGCTTCATATGCCTTATAAGCTCTCTTAAGACTAGGACAGACACAACATCCAGTCCCCCGGCTGTTAATTAATCAATGTGAAAGAGTAAACCCATATTTCACCAATGATAATTTTTTTGGCCATGTCGGGAATCAAACCCGGGACCCTTAGTTCAGTAGAGAGACACGCTATCGACTGAGCTAAAGTATCGGATCTAAGAAGTATAATTTATTGGGGTGTAAATGAGTGAAGAAAGCCCATTTTGGGGTGAACGAAAAAATATAGATAGAATCTACTGTGTACCGATAACATTGCCCATTTTTGTGGTTCATTGGTCCAAGTCTCCACTATCGCAATAGTCTGGACTGCCGATAACGGTTAGATCAAGGTTCAAATATCGGTCGAATGTATTGATTGTGGTCTACCATTTATCTTTATGTACATTCGTGTTCACTTTCTCTAAATTCAACCTTCCTAATCCCTAACACATTAGTGTATATTCCGTTCACGATAGGTTTTTACCTGGATGACAGTTCGAAAATCATATGTTTAGGTTTTGGGTTGCCAAAACTTGTAAAATATCACAGTTTTGTTATAAATGTAAAGATCATTAATTACCTGTTATATGTTACATTTAAAATAACTTAAACTTAAGTTGACTCATACTATTTCGTTTTTTTATATAATTTCTTTTTATCCAACTCGAAACAATATTTTAAACATAATTAAAAGTACTTATTCTTCGTTTTGGAACGTTACTGATTTTGTGTAATATAGTGCACACATCAATACCTTTTAATACAGGCATTGTATTTACTTGGAAAAGAGAAAATTGTTGTCATTTTGTTTAAATACTATAAATGATTTTATGATTATTTTATCGTATTTTGAAATATTTAACTGAATAAAATATTTTCATCAACTGCGTGTCTGCATCATTGTAAAAATAACTTGTTTACCGTCGTGTTCGACCACATGGTTTAAATTCGTCAGTCGCCATTTTGAAGCTATGTTCGTTAGAAGTTCTTGTGAAAGTGGTGTGAATATTTTTTTAAGTGAAATAAAACGATAAATAAACTTTGTGTCCAACCTCAAAAAAATATATAAATAATATCGGCCTAAATTACTGTGGTTAATTATCACATTAATATATTACCATCTGTTTTCATTACAGTCATCCTAAAGTGATAGATGTCAGCTGTTGGCGTAGTGATATGTTAGGGATTACTTCTAGTAACATTTCGAGCTGTCATCCAGATAAACTTAGCCTGGATTAGTAGTAAGATGATTTTTTTTAAATCACATTTTTCTACTTTATTTTATTTTGTTTATGGGAAAATTCCATTTCACAAAACTGACCTAGGGTGAAACGGTTGAGGATGATGAACATGTGCTTGGTCGTTTACACGTTATGCCAAGACGAAACCGACTCAAGTGCTAATCTGTCTGTGTCTCTTGGCTACCACCAACAAACATTGTGATTCTTGTAGGGTCCGCGCCGGTCGGAGTGGCTGGTCCGCGACCTGCCGTGCCAGCGATTCCGGGTATGGGCCCCAGACCGAACCCGATTGGGATGGGACTGTCCGGTTCATCCATCGTCGCCGCGGGGGCTTCTGACCAGGAGAAGGTATAGAAAATATAGTCTTGGAATGGTTTGAATCTAAGATACCTCGATTGTTAGTTCTCAGATCCCAGAAATTAGGTTCTTGTATTATATTTGGAAGGATTTATAGGAAAGGTGAATAGAAACATATAAAAGGGAAAAACACAATATGGCTTTTACACCTTTCCTATACCTTCTTAGATATATATATATATATATATATATAAAAAATAAAATAGTTGTGTTAAGATAGAGGAGTGAATGGAGTGGTTAAAATAAAAATTGGATTGAAGCAGGGAGTGCTCTTTCGACATTACTGTTTGTAATGGTAATGGAAACAGTCATGCGCCAAGTGGCAGGAAAACTCAAAGAAGACAGAATGAGTCATGATGTTTGCTGATGACTTCACGGTATGGGGGAAGGAATAGGAAGTACAGGAATGGAATGAGGAAGTGAAAGAGTACAGAATGGAATTTGGCACGGCAAAGTGTTTGTAGTGACAAGGAAGACGATAAGCCATAGTAGAGCTGAATAGAGTACAGTACGTAAAATATCTTTGAAACATGATTGAGGAGAAAGGTGGATGTAGAGAGGATCTAATAAGAAGAGGACTGCAGGGCAAGTTGTTCTATAAGTGTGTAAGAGACCTGCTATGGAGAAGAAAAGTAATCTTGAAGTGTAGGGAGAGTGAATGTAAGAGAGACTAGGAAAGTGTAGGACATGAGAATGAAGTTTATTAGGAGCATGTTATGGTGTCGCCAGGTGAAACAAGCTTATGAATCAAGTTACGTGAGATAGTAGAGAAAGCAGGGGTGAGATGGTATGGACTAGTAATGAGGACAGAGGAGAGGATGATAGAGATGAGATAATTAGGAAAAGGAGCGCAAGGAAGAGGTGGGAGGAATAAATAACTGTGCAAGTGAGAGAAGTGGGGGAAAAACAGAGGGAGATTGAAACATTTCAATAAATTGACCCAGCCACAAGCCGGGCGACTGTTGATTAAAAAGAAGTTATACAAATAAATTCACACACAAATGATTATCTTTGTTTGTGTACTATTATTTGTTCCAGGCTGCTTTAATCATGCAGGTGCTGCAACTGTCCGACGAGCAAATTGCAATGTTGCCACCAGAGCAGCGGCAGAGCATTCTAGTGTTGAAGGAGCAGATCGCAAAGAGTACACAGCGCCCTTAGTTCACATATGTGAGCAAGGGGATGTTTGCTTTGAAAACCATCAACTGTGAAATGAATAATTGTCTATTTACTTGGAATATATGAAAACTCTGTTAAGTAGTGTAATTTATGTGATAAGGAAGCCAGTCTGAAAGAAGTGTCACGCCTTGGCAGTGGTGTCACTGAGAGGGGTGCACACGGCACCGAATCACACCAAAATGATTATTCATTAAATTTGTTTGCCATGTTTGAGCAGAAATTTAGTGTTTTTTTTAAAATATCCATTTTTTTTTAAGTACAGCTTACATGTACTAAATTAATATGCATGCACTCTTGGCTAGAGCCATTTTTATGACCCAATTACAACCCGATTCGAATCTCGTGGTTTTGTCTGCACTCGCTAGAGGCACACACAGTTTCTGTCACTGCTGGTGTTTTTATAATCGCTGATATTGTCACACATGAATTTGTTTAAATCTTCTAAATTATTTAGACCGTTATTGATATTGAAAACCTAATCCATTTATGTAGTTCTTTAACGTTTTTACTTCGAACTCGAATGCCAGGCCTCCACCGTGGTTCAGATTCCACATTAAACTGTAGGTCCTCCATTTCATCTCACAATCACCCTACCATTACACATTAGAGTAAGTGCGTATAGCCCGAACGGGTAGTAAGACGCGGTAATAATAATAATACTTCAAACTCATTTTTTTTCTACTGAATTTTAACTTTAACCACATACAACTGTAAATCTATTCAGGCTTTGCCTATGATAATGTAATTTTAATTTTGCAAGTGGTTTATGTTGGTACTATTGCCGTTACATTCAGTGATGACGCGAATTATCATTTACATTGCTAAGGATTCTCCACGGCCTGCTACGATAGGAGCTCCATGAAGGTGACGCCACTGAGCCTTGGTAGAAAACACTTACTATCCATTCAGGTAGGATCCCTTCGCTAGCACTGTGTTTTATCATTTCTTGATATGTATGATGTAGTTAGCCTTAATAAAATATTTTTCATGCAAACAAAACTCCTTTGTCAAGTTTTATACATGGTCGGGCCAATTTGGTAAATTGCTGTCATCTCTTCCTCCCCTTTCTTACACTCGTCCAGTAAGCTACTATTCCCACCTCCGACATTCTCGAGTAGTTTGAGGTGGGGTAAATATCACAACAGTATTAATTAGGGGCGGACAAGAGCCCAAAAACGTGTCATTTCCCGTACATCAGGCGGGATTGGTCCTTTCCTGGCAAGTTCTTAGGTGAGAAGCGATGCACTGTCTGCTCATCACTCTTCACTGTTAATCTCTTTAGTAGACTAGGCTTAGTGCTGTAGCACTTGTAGAGAGAAACAAGTTAGAAAGCACACAAGTCATTGTGCTTTCTGTCTAGCAACAGTTAATCATTAAGGAACACAGGGGTGTTAGTTACACTATTGAACATTTTAGAGGGGTAAAAAAAAATCACTTATTTTTTGGCACTCTTACTATAGTTCCAGCTAAAACACTATTTTCAAGCGAAATTAACCAGCTCACGCAAAGCTTGTCTGAGAGGGTCCTCACAATACACTACAATGTATGGAAAGTTACTAAAGTAATGTATCTCAGTAAAACAAGCCTTGGCCCATATCAGATGTGTCTTAACTGTCTCTCCTACTTTTTAGGTTATAAGACGGCTATGCCCCAAACGGCCAGTGGTCTTGGGGTAAAGTGACCCGATGTTTGTGGGTTCGAACCCGGCTGGGGTTGGCGGATTTTCCTTGACGGATAAAAATTTGTACAACTTTTTTCAGAGGGAGAAGTAAAGCAGTCAATTCCATGTCAATTTTGACATGTAAAAGAACCCTGGAAGCTATGTGAAAATACCTTTCCCATCAAAATTGGTAAACTCTTTCACTCTCGTGCATAGAAATTGTTCTGCGCTGATTTAATCAGTAGGTTCAGAAAGTGCACATTAAACACCTAAACAAAAATATTAGTTTTAAATTTTTTTTTAATTCGCTGCAAAATATTTTATTAAATGAGCAACAATTCGAAAATATATAAGAAATCAAAATTAGCTCAAAATCTTAAAAATGGGTTTAAAATATGTTAGTGTATGTTAAGATAATAACCAAGAAATATATTTTTACTTTCCCATTATCTTACAGGTAGAGAAAGTAAAGTGATCGTCAAAAAAATCAAACTCAAGATTTTGATGAATCTTAACGTTTCATGACCCCCCAAATCCTAAAAAGTTGTTTTTGACTTTCAGTCTGTCTGTATCTCCAACTAGAGCCTAAACTATTTTACCGATTGGGCTGAAACTTGGTATCTGGGGATTTCAGAATTGGATATATAACCCTAAAATTAAGGGTAGTTTACTGAAGGCCATAAAGAGAAAAGGTCGATTTTGAGTATCTAGGTGTTGATTAAGATTATAAATAAACTGGCTATTTTTATTTTACCCGTGAAAATGAATTTAGGGTACTTTACAGAAGCAGAAACTTCTGTATCTCCACTACTATTTGAGATACTAAATAACTTATCATTGCAAAATTGTATATGAAATATATTTTTATAAATCCAACAGTCTCTGAGATATTGGCAAATATATTAATACAATTTTGTGGGCTTTAGTTGTAAAGAGGAGATACCACTAAAGTTTTAACATTTCTCCAATGCCATAGAGTAATTAAGTAAGTCTATAAAAGTTTATGTTGTTTTTCCTTAAACCTCTTAGGAGAAATGTTTGTACAACCATGATCTATTTTCATTTTTTTATTGGTCAAAATTTATAAATGAATTTGATAGCAATGCGATAGCATGAAGATTTGCAACACCTAATAAAATGTTGAAAATTTTAACCAGAAGTTGAAATTTTAATACGAAGTGTTGACCCTTGTAGACCCAACATTGATCTTTTTTATCAGTCCAAACATACAAATGAGGACATTAAGTCTTTAAAAATAAGGTTATAAAATTTAAAACCGGGAGTAAAAAAAAAAGTTTGACATAAGTATAGTGCAAGTTATGCTTGGGTTTGCTATAGCGTTTCACATATATTACGAGTTTTGAGTAAATATCTACATTTTCAAACACTAGAGCGAGAAAGTCCGTGCTGAGTTCCGTGCCATTTATTTTAAAAAGGAATAATTGTGTTTGTATTTACCTTTCCTGTACCATCTTCCAAATATAATACAATTATCTCCAAGCAAAAAGAGCTTTTCCATTTAGAGTTTATTATAATATAGATTTTCCCCAAATAACTTATTTTAAATGTCTCTGATGCAGTCTTGATATAAGTTGAACACTGCACTTAAAGATACACATTTTGTTTATAATCTAAGGGGTCAGGAAATGGGAATGATAAAACAAACAAAGTAAGTTTGTCAATAAAAAAAAAGAATGTTTTTTTCCCAGTACATATTATCATAGGTGCACATGATACAGTTATATTATCTAATTTTGAAATTCTTAATAAAAAGGAATGATTAATTAGTTGCAATTTCAATATATAATTAACTTAATATACAGTGCGCTCACTTGAGCAAGTATGGCTCTGATAATCTGTGTCATAGTGTACACACTAGGAGATAGTCATAGACCAGACGATTGCCTCTCAGCGAATCCGGCCCTTTATGAGATTTTTTTCCCTTTTGTTTACACAATTCGTAATTTATCAGATTAAATGTTTTCTCAGAAACAATAAAGTATACCTTTACAAACTAATTACTAGATAACTCCACAGGTTTCTTGTTTTAACTATACACACATAACAAACAAAATGGGGTGCACAAGGACAGAGTTGCCCTGGAAATGAAGGGAATATACTCGCTGACCCCAGCGGCGGCTCCCTATTGGCTGTCACACGAAGTGAGGAGAGCGGACAACCAAAGAGGAGGTATAAAGTAGATGACTTGTACGCTTCTACTTCTATTATTTTACAAAACTTAATATTTATTTAATCTAGAAATATCAAATTTGAATCATAATTTTAGGAAAAATCAATAACAAAAGAGAAAATTGAAATTACAAGTTTTTTTTTGCACTACCCTATTAATTATAACATTGATACATTCAGTTACGTGTTCAATTAAAGATATGGGGTCTGGTTGTCAAGCTTGTCTTATAATTATAATCAGTTTGCACCATCAATAAGGTGTATTAAATCTATAAAACAAATTACAATAAAAAATGGTCTTGAAATAAGAAATGATCTCGAGTCTGAAATATTTCTCTTAGCACTGTTGTTATCTTATTACAGCTGTAAGCCAACATATGTATTGGGAACACCTTACTACACGCTCTCAGTCCAATACTTTACAAACAAATGAATGTAGGTTGTAATAAACACTTTCATCTAACCTCTTATTACTAGTTATACAGGATGGCCCACGTAAAAATAGCCCATCTCTTATATCCAGCAGGCGCCTCACTCCGATATGGCTGGAAGGGGATTTACCTCCTCCAATTCAGAGTGAGGCGCCTGTTGGATGTAGGAGGCGGGCCACTCTGTATATTCTTAAGTGATTGGTGAATTGAAGTGAACAAAAAGCAGAAACCCGGGAGGGGATAAACGTGGTGAAATTAACTTCTTGCTTTAACCATATTTTGTAAATTCAAAATCATCCCGCCTCTTAGAAGTATTTTCGGCCACATCCTTGATCATAAGTTCAGTAAAACTTAGAGGTAAGGTTATACTTTAAGAAAAGATTGTTATTAGCCCCCCCACGGAGCGAAACACTTTCACACACAGAATGTTGGTCTTCAGTCAGTCTTCTGAGAGGAAATCACGAGCAGCCCTTCGTCTAGTAACTCTTGATAAGCCACTTTGTTGTCCTTCATAACCTCCACAGAGAGTGGATCTCTCGACTGGAAACAAGAACATAATTATTAGTTGTGGGTGACCTGGCGGTCTTGGGGTAAGGTGTCAGACTTCTGTGCTGGCGGCCGGGGTTCAACCCTCGGTCCCGGCACAGATTTATTTGATCACCAAACCCTTCCTTCTACCTCTGACAAGACATCTTGTGAATGTGGGGAATGACAGGCCTCCACCGTGGTTCGGATTCCACGTTAAACTGTTGGTCCTCCATTTCATCTCACAATCACCCTACCATTGCACATTAGTGTAAGTGCGTATAACCCGAACGGATAGTAAGACGCGATGGTGATAATAATAATATTAGTTGTGTAATGTTAAATCTGTGGTCAGTGGTCACAGATCCAGAGGTCCCAGGTTCGAACCTTACCCCTTGCAGATTTGTCTGGAACAAGCTATAACTCAGCCTCGTGAGGACAATCAAATTACTTGAACGAAAAAGTAGATGCTCCGGCGTAGAAAACTGAGATTAACACCCGAAAGGTTTGTTGTGCGGGCCACTAGCTGCAAAAGTTGACACTATCGTCGTCAACAGATGGCGGCAGCTTGATCGTGGGTTAACGCTGTGGGGTTTTATTAAATTGATAACTCGTGTTAAGAAAGCTGAGAGTCAATTAGCAAAATACGCTAAATACAGACGTTTATGATAATAGTAAGCGCCAACTTGCAACTGTCTAATCTAAGAGAAGATGATAGTGAATTTCAAGAAACTCCACTACATGTTTGGAAACCAGATGTAAAACAATAGAAACATCTTATCGTAACCAGTTGTTAGTTTTCTTGCCATTCCATTTTAGAAATAATAAATAGTAAATATACTCAAAATTAGAAATGTGCAAAGTCTCAAAACTTTCACTTGGTTACAAAACAAATATAAACTTTGATTTCGCTTTGAAAAGAATTTCAGCTTAAACAATTACAAAGTTTTACCAATTAAAATATTGATATTTAAAATACTCTGAGCAGTTATGAGAGCAACTTGATTTATCAGATTAGAATAAAATATTATAAACAATTCTGCGTAGAAAATTTGCCAAGAAATTTTAGTGAATAAAGTTAGATAAATAAACAAAATATATTTATTTGATCATAAAATTTATTTATTTAGCACCGCGTCTTACTACCCGTTCGGGTTATACACTTTAAGTACTAATTACGCTAATGGAATAGGAATTGGGAAGGTTGAATTAGAGGAAGTGAACCCGCATTTAGGTGGAGGTAGAGTGGAAAACCATTTAGGAAAAACCACCCTCAGTTCACCCGACCGAGATTCGAACCTCAATCTCCCCGTCCTCGGTGGTCGAGCTCAACACGAAAAGAGCGTTAGCCAACTACGCCACCGAGGTGGGTTGGTCATATAACAACCAACAAAAAAGATTCAAACCTAATTTGCTTGGAATTAAAAAAAAGTGGACTTGGTATGTTATTATTATTATTTAGAATATTTTGATTAAAAAATTACACCACACCTTACTACCTGTTCAGGTCATACGCATGTATGATAACTACTCTAATGGGCTAAGTAAGAGGAAGGAAGAAGCATTTTAGAAGTAATCTATCCAGATTCGTGGGAAACCATTTGTAAAAAACATCCTCAGCAGAGCCGACTGGGTTCGGAACCATGATCACTCGACTAGGAAAGTGGAGGCCACGAGAATGAAGTTTGTGACGAGCATGTTAGCTGTCACGAGGAGAAACAAGATTAGGAGAAGTTATCCAGGTACAGGGAGTTCATGAGATAGTAGAGGAAGCAAGACTGAGATGGTATGGACATGTAATGAGGATGGAAAAAAAGAGAATGCCAAAGAAAATGTTGGAAATGAAGTGGGGGAAATGATTTCAGGGGAAGCCAAGAAAGAGCCGAGAGGAGCAGATAACAGAAAGTGTTCAAGTGAGAGGAGAAGAAAGGTGGAAGGACAGGGTAAGAAGGAGCCATTTTACGAAAGTGACCTAACAACAGACCAGACTAACATAAGAGTGACACGGGTAGCACACCTTGACGTTGATAGTGAGAGGGGGCTGGAACAGACATTGGATGAGCCGGGGGTAGAGGACGTCCTTGTCGTAGTCCTCCGGTATCGCCACTCCCCACAGTTTGCACTGCAGACCCTGTATTGGCAGCTCCACCCAGCTCGGCTTCAACTCGTGAAGGCTGCAAACAAACAACTCGTTACATAAAACACTACCACTCGTATAATCCTAGAGGCAAGAAGGGTCGACCGCGATCACAATAAACTGTGTGTGTGGGCTCGTCCTGTTCGGTAATCAGGACTGTGGAGTCAGTGGCAATTACGTGGTTACCTCGGGCAACGTTTTGCTTCAAACACACAGAAAAAATATCTCTTCATTTTATGTCTTTGAACCCAATGTTTTATAAATTTAAAAAAAAATCAATAATTTACAATTGTAACACAACAAGGCACCTAATAATGTAATTATCGGGGTACATCAGGTAAAATAGGAGAATAGAATAAACAAAATTATGAAGAAGGGGACTGATGTACCCCAAAAATTACATAATTATGTGTTTAGTTGTGTTTTAACCGTGAACTTTCGAGTCTCCCAGTTTTCTGGTAATATGGAGGCCATGCCCTTAGATCCTAATTTCAATACAGCCGTTGTGGTGAAAATTTCCCTTAGTAATCATTAATTTAATATTTCAGCTTCTAGGTGCAAATTTTTGTAGATAGAGGCTAATAAATTTTAAAATTTCAGACCTGTGACTGACGCAACCCTCCCGGCAGACAGATAAACTCTATAATACCTCATGTTCAATCAAAAGAGAACTTCTTAAACGTGTCATGTTAATTTTTCTAAACAAACTTCACCTTCCAATGGGCAGGACCTCTGTGTTTCCGTAGTCGATGTAAGAAACTTTCACCTGTTCCCCATCTACCAACAGCACGACGGCTCGGTACCACAGGTTGTCTTCCGCGTAGCACGCGCAACACGGCTGCCCTGCAGCCCAAACCAAAGTTGCAAATTTATTTCTAAGAATGAGAAATGTATCGTTGATTGGTAAGTACGGATAACTTTGGAACACAGCCCGGATGTCAAAGCAATGACTTGTTGAGCCAAAGGTCCAGGTTTCGATTCCATGTCCATCGCACAGTGTACACGTATATTACTAACCTGACACAATGTGTGTGAAATAAAGTGCATTGAGCAAAAACAATCGGTAATAAATAAAATGATAGAATATTAGGAAAATGGTAGAGCATAAATGAAAGTAAAAACACTAACACAACTGAAGACAACATCCTGTCTAATTAATACTACTCCCTGAGGAAGATGCTATAATAGCATCGAGATATTGATTTGTGTATAAATATGTGTTGGGGTTTTTACTTTTATTTGCGTTCTACCATTTTCCTAATAACCTGACAAGTAACTGTTTTACTCAATTATGATTATAAATTTTGATTCTTAAATCTTCACCTTGATTCTCAATTCTGATTCTTCAACATTTATGAGTTAGGACATTAGAACCCTCATATCCTATGGTATTCGAGAAATTTGAAATTAGTTAGAATCTAAAAAAGTATTTCAAATACGATTAAAAAGACCTCCACTTGATAAAATAATTTTAAGCAATTCAGTTAAAGGAGTTATATAGACTTGAGTGGTTGGGAGAATAACAAAATCATAAAAAAAAATAAAAAAATGTATCGATAAAATTAATTTACAGTGTTTTATTTGTTTAGGATGTAAGAGAAAAAAAATCTTTAAATTGAAAAATGTCATTTGATCATGGGAATTGAACCCAAAACCTTTGGCTTCTATGCTGATGCTCTAACTATTCAGTTTTCTTTCATGTCCATCCAAATACCTTCTTTAAGCTTTCAGTTATTATTATTATTATTATTATTATTATTATTAGCACCGCGTCTTACTACCCGTTCGGGTTGTACGCACTTACGCTAATGTGCAATGTTAGGGTGATTGTGAGATGAAATGGAGGACCTACAGTTTAACGTGGAATCCGAACCACGGTGGAGACCTGGCATTCCCCACATTCACAAGATGTCTTGTCAGAGGTGAAGGAAGGGTTTGGTAATCAGATAAATTTATGCCGGGACCGGGGATTGAACCCCGGCCGCCAGCATAGAAGTCTGACACCTTACCCCTAGACCGCCAGGTCACCCAAGCTTTCAGTTAAATGTCCCAAAGTATTTATACTAAATTCCTGTTTTCCCCCCGTGCGTGGAAGCCCAATATGATATTTGTTTTGGTGACGACGACTGACGCCTAGATTAGTGCAGTACCTATGTAGGGGTCCTTCAACAGAGGTTGATCTGAAGCTTCTTGTTGCAGCTCCACTGTCAGCAATTCAAATACTTCCAACATCTCTCGGAGCTGGAGCAAAACATGTGCAAACAGTAGAAACACCAAAATAAGGAGAGACGAGACGTGTACTTACAAAATGTTTTTTTATATATATATATATATATAAAAAAAAACATTCGGGTTGTACACTAATGCACTAATTATGATAAGGGGTTAGGGATGAGGTAGGTTGAATTTAGAGGAAGTGTACCAACATATGTGAGAGTGAGTGGAAAACCTCCCCTCAGTACAATAGATTGGGATTGAACCACAATCTCGCTATAGGCAACCTAATCTATTGCAAGAGTGTCATATAAATATTAATATCAAATTATTTTTAAAGTTCATCGTAGCTTTTTTGAATATATTATACATATGCGAAATAAAACAAAATTTAATAATTTTCGCAAAATTGATTTATCGGCCTTTAATACTCAAATAATGGTCAATTGTGCTTATTTTAATCACACACTTAACACTATAAAACTATACACATTAATTATATTTGTAGCAGACGACTTTGTTCTTACCCCGAAATTTCCAGAAAAAAATTGTCTTAACAGTAATATTTTAATTTTCTTCTTGATATTTCTATAACCAATTTAAAGTTTCTAGTCCCGAAAAAATATTTCCCTTCACCAAAAACTATTAGAAAAGAATAAATAAAAGATAAGTTTAATCTAACTATTATGATAGTCAAATTGTGGCTTAAGGCAAATATTTAAAATCTAGCCATAATTTGTCAATATTTATCACTACACCACTTGGCTGAATAGATTTTCTTATACTATCTTTACCCAAAATGCTTTTAATAATTTTAATACCGAAATACAATCATTTTATTCACCCCAAATCAGAGTAACTAGTAATCAATGCTCCAGGTACGATAATCAAACATTTATTGTAAGGATGGAACTTTCAAATTTAGAGATATATTTTATCAATACCCATTAAATAGCCATAATAATATAGTAAATTGTTATCAATGTCGATGTTTGTATTTTCTAAAAAGCTATTCATATTACAATTAAAATGTGTTAATCAAGCAGGTTGACAGCTTACCTCAGGTGTTTCAGTTTTATGGAGATGAATGACGACTTCATTTGGTGCCATTATTGCCGTCACGTCGCCAGAAAAGCTATCCAACTCAGGGGGCTCAAAAATCACATACTCTAGCCTTTTCTTTGATACTGGAGACTTGGCCATTCTTTTCTGTCAAATCAAATTGGACATGAAGTGTGTAACACAAAATAAACAAGTTGTTTATGTAACGAAGAAGTAAGCATTTCACCAAACTGACCCGGCCAGAGGCTGTAAATATTTTATGATGGTTAAAGGTATAATTATTCGCAAAATATTTATATATATAACAATCGGCATTGGTCAATAGTTTTCAACAAATGGCTTGGGCTGGAGGAAGTTAGTCACTATTTTTAAATAGAATATACTCAAAGCACACAAACAAATTCTGAAAGCAGGGCACTAACCTCGGACTCGTGTTGTTCGGTCTCCTCGGCAGTGCACAGCTCAAACCAGTCTACCAATTTTTGTGGTTGGAGGTCCTTCATCTCCTCCAAAATGACATCATCATCATCATCATCATCATCATTATCCTCCTGGTATGGCTCTCCTATAGCCAGTGCGTCGGTAGCAAGCTCTACCGGCCTGTACTCGCACAAGGCCGACTCCACCATCAGCTGGAAGATGTTGATCTTGTTCGGACCTATCAGTGAAGTCTGCAACACCCACTTGGGTCAGTGTTCTAACGTCGCAACATCGGTGACTATTCTTTGACAACACGATTGTCATTATTAGTATGTGTATGTGTAGGTGTGTGTGTGTGAGAGAGATAGGAGAGAGTGAGTGAGTGAATGAGTGTGAGTGGTAGTGTGTTGGTGTATATGAGAGAGTGTGTGTGTGTGTGTGTGTGAAAATCCCCTTTTCAATAGAAATTATATTTGGAAAAGGTACCGGAAAGGTGGAAATAGACCCATAAAAGGGATGAACACAACATGGCTCTTATAATGTTCTTGAAAATTTTGCAAGATGATTGATTAAAATGTAGTTACCAGTATGTACCCTCCTTCGAGAGACTTCTTTACTGTGACGTAACACATCTTCTCAACACAGTTCATATGAACAGTGTCTAATGTATCAACGGGCCAATTACCATCCTCGGTTAGCTGGAAACAACAAAAATAGCCTTGTATGAGAGATAAAAAACACTTTTCATGATAGTGACAAACACTAGCATAGCTATCACTAAATAAATGCGATAGAACAGTGTATAGTGATAAAAGATTATTTTTCTTTAATACCAAAACATTATATATATATATAGGCAGGTATTAATAGTTTTTACCTAACTCTTGCTTTATATTTAAGTAATGAGTGTTGAATGTTGACAGTAAAACATCAGTTAATCGTAAATAAGATATTAATCATTCCTAGCTAGAAAAATGGTGCTAAGACGAGTAGATATAGGTGGAGAGTTGGCAGCCATGGAATAACCACTTACCGGGACGATGCACTGAACAAAACACTTTGTACTCTGGATGGGGATGTGACTCATACAAAGATCTTTCCTAAGTTCCGTCGCCCTGCAAATTTCCTCGTTGCCATAATCAACAAAACGAACTTTTATACTTCGATCGTTGTCGTTCACCTATAAAGAATAAAACAAGTGTAGATTGAATTAGAGTTTACACGTTTGAGAGAAATAAACTTTTAACTTCAGGATGTAAGAAAAGGAAAACCAATAATCGGGTTTAGGCGTGAGAGAGTGGTAGTCAAGTTGGTAGATTTGTTGGAACAAAGCTATGATACCTAAAAAGAAATCAACAAATAATAATTGTATGTCTGTGTAAGTGGTCATTTTCCCCCCTTAGAGCCATCAATAAACCATAAATACAAATATAAATTTTTAGAAATTAAAGTATTTTGTGAAAAAGTAATGATCACAGAAATTCAATCTTTTAACTGAATTTAAAAAGGTTATTTTTTAACTTTATTTTATTACATCACACTAAAGGAAATATTACGGACCTTTGTTCTCTATGATATATATTAAAATTATATCTAATCAACCAAACTCTAAACTTTCAAGATGGAAACCAGAACTCTGAGTACTCGACACTCACCCCTAACTATGGAAAGATATTATAATATGAATAAAGTTTTGACAAGTAAAAGAGAAGACAGACATAATTATCTGAATCTTTCAACAACCGGTCTGTTCTCACTTCCATTAGGAAGTATTTCTCTTAGGACCAATTTCACTTGAAAAAATTGATAAAATAAAAATGTTTTTTTAAGGATTTGAGCCTCAAATCCTTCAAGCTTAAATACTCTTAAGGATGTCATGGGATTCGAGGGCCTATTCCTAGTGAAGCTTAAAGAATGAAGATAGAAGATTACTTTATTTTAAAATGCTAGGAGAAACATGCAAAGCAAAGCTGAAGTAAAGGTTTTAATCTTTAAGGTCTTCAACAAGAGTATTTGAGTTAAGGTTTAGTGGAAAAAACTGAGAACACCACATTATTTTATGTTGACATATCTGAATTGAATTAATATATAATAAATATAAATTAATATATATAAATTAATAAGTGCTACTCACTTCCAGAACCTTAGCTCGATACCACTTATTATCAGAATGGTATTGTGCGATGCACGGTAGACCGGCACTCCAATAGAAATCGTGAGGTTTTGGTTTCGAGTTCTTGAACCGTAGCTCAAGCATGTTTTGGATGATTCTCAAAGTTTCTTCAGCTAAAACAAGAACATGGCAACAAATATTCTCCTATTGTGAGAGGAATCATTAATTTAAACTTGACTTAAAACTAATTATGTAGACAATGAACTTATAAACTCCAAATAAATGCACATATGGACTATGGTACCATGCAGAGAGATTGATTATGGTCACTTAGATACTGTTGCTGCCTGTTCCATGATTCAAACAAGGTTGAGGCTCGGATACTGTTGTTACATGTTCAAACATGTCTCTTTATTCTTGATAGAAGGAGAGTATGTTGTATTTATATTATATTTAACTATTGAATTATATTATCAGTTATTATTTATATAGAAATGACTGACCAGGTGTGAGTAAGCCTGCTTGGAAAAAAAGGAGAGAAAGTTATCTAAGGTTAACACCAGGGGGGTGCCTGTATTTGGTAATATGTTGGTGAGCAAGTTCCCACCTACCAAGTATTGCAACTAGTGGGGGTGGGGTTGTATAACTCCAGTATTATAGCACGAGTCAAAATCTGAATCGTGCGTTTAGGCATGAAGTGTTACTGTTTGTCAGGGACTTGGTGACCGTTCATTCGCTGTCCGAGTGTTCCTGTGATGAGGCCAATGTATTCAGGATTGTAGTCACAGTGACCTTTCATGGGGAGTTTGCTGCTGTTGAACGAGGTGAACGGTAGGCTAATTCTCCAGCTACTGCATCTCGGTTTGCTGCAGGGGCAGGAACCTTTGGCTCGATGTTTGCTGTTGTTTGTGATCGAGTCGGGCAATTTAGGGTGAACCATAATGTTGCAGGGATTAGGAGGGGAAGGTGAGAGGGAGAAAGGATGAGGTTAGGATATTGAAGCCTGTGTTTAGGATAAATCTGAGTATGTCTAGTGATTCATAATACTGGATGGTGCATGGTATGTCACAGGAAGGTTGTTTCTTGATAAGCTCTTGATTAGATAGGGCACAGTTTAACTGACATGAATTGGATGAATCAAATGATTGATAAACTATGATGATCATTCTTTACAAATTTATTTTTTCTCCCTTTTGTAATTTTTTGTTTCCTCTTTTAGGAAGTTGTGTTACGCGTTACACGTTTCACACCCCCTCCTGATGAGTTCTGATAGAATTAAAACCTAGGTCGAGGAAATGGGCAGTATCGATCGAGTTTCAACATGAGGCAGCCATTACCTCTTTGTCCGATGGTGACAGTGTAAAATGTGAATTGTGTTCTTCTTTCAATTATGAGAGCCATATTGTGTTTGTTCCTTTTATAGGTTTCTATCCACCTACCTGTACCTTCTATTATTCTATTATAATTATACTTCTTCTTTTGTTTATAATTTTTTCTAAAAATATTTAGCACCGCGTCTTACTACCCGTTCGGGTTATACGCTTTAAGTACTAATTACTCGAATGGATTAGGAATTGGGAAGGTTTAACTAAAGGAAGTGAACCCGCATTTGCGCGGAGGGAGAGTGGAAAACCATTTAGGAAAAACCACCCCCAGTTCACCCGACCGAGATTCGAACCTCGATCTCCCCGTCCTCAGCAGTCGAGCTCAACACGACAAGCGCGTTAGCCAACTACGCCACCGAGGCGGGTAATTTTTTCTAAGATTCAAATTTGGGATTCTTAGTTTTAGGGTAAATTGGAAATTCTAATTCATAAAATAGTGAATTTGAACCAACTTTAATAAATATGTATATTAATATATAAACCTGTTCCAACTTACTTTCATGAGGATGAAGGTAGACTGAGCAGTCGTTGTCGACGTAAGATGGCACAGCGTAGAAATTCTCTTCTTTCAACTCATCAGCTGGCAACCAGTCGATCCCGGAATGTAGATCTTCCAAGAGTGAAGACTCGTTTTCCTTTTCAGCGTCGATTACGTCACCGACTTCATCGATGACTTCAGAGTCGTCTGTAACCTCTTCGGCTTCCCCGCTTTTGTAATCGCTTTCCCCTTCCTCATCATCTCCGTCATCCCCCTTCTCATCCTCCCCGGAATCCGAGGCAGAGCCGTGGGCGATCATGCTCTCGGAAAGATGACGCTTATAGGAGTGTTTGCCCCCCACGGTCAGAGTTGGTTTGTTCAGGATTCTCTCTTCCGCCCTGCGGGGGTCAACGGGGTCAGACCCTTGTTTGATTGGTGATGTCGACCTCTCACCAGCCCCGAGAGCTTTTGACGACTTGGAGGTTTCCAAGTGCCCGACACCGGGAGAGGAAGATTCTGTAATATTTGCTTCAGAGAGGGATGGTTCCAATACACTATCTTTAGGGAGCAACGGTTCCGACACGCTATCAGACACATTTTCCGGGAGGGGAACCAAGCTTTCTTTGTTTTGTTTATCTGGCACACTTGAGATTGTGCTAACTGCGGGAACTTCACACTCTTGAGACGGTTTATCCGAACCACCGATGTTTCCCGCCTTGGTCACGTCCACAATCTTCACGGGAGACTTCACCGTTTGGTCTTGTGTAAGACTACCCGCATTATCCCCCACCCTTCCTGACGAAACACGACCACCGTTTTCTTCGTCTGTCGAGAGTTTCGTGTCGATTGTGTTATTGAGAAGGACTTCCTTTTCAGCTTCGATCAACACTTCAGAGGATGCAGGTGTTCGCTTCTTAGGCGACTTGCGATGGCTACTCGACTTAGTTTTCTTAGGGCTCTGAGAACATAAATAGACCATTTTAAAAATAATGTTTTATTACTATTTAAACTTAATCAAAGGAAAAATGGTGTCAAACATCTGAGTTGAATTTAACCTTGAAAGAAGGATAGAAATACAGGCCCAAACACTTGTGTATTTTGAGAAGTTCAAGGTAAAAACATGATTACCCTCATATTTAGTCGTGATATTTTCACTATCTAAACGTCTATAAAATCCTGAAATCCAGCTATAAAAAATAGGTAAAATATTGATGGATACTAGTCATTCTCAAGGTCTTGACTGACTATAAAAACAACTTGTAGTTCCCATGGTATGCAACCAGAAATCACCGCTAACATATTTGTTCATCAAACGAGTGTTTTTGCCCCGACTCCCTCCATTGTGAACTTCGAGGCCAACAGTTTCCTGTTAAGTGTGTAGGCCTTACCCTTCTATCCTCCTTTCAATGTTTCATTTAATTCTAACTACTTAATACCACTTATCATTTAATTCTGTAACTATTATTGTTTTTATCGTTCCAGTGGAGACGTGCCAAATATATATAATTTTAATGAAATGAAACTCATATTAAAAAATGTTTTAAAATCTAGGATTGTTTATATTTAAATAATTGTAAGCTTGTGCGAATCCACGATTTTCCATTTCAAGTCGAATCCGAATCTTGGCCAATCAGCTCAAATCGATACCAAATCGAATATCATGCTCATAATTGTTTGTTTTTTTCAAATTGAATCCGTATAGATTAACATACTAAAAATAAATTTTAAATAGAATATTTTATTTTGAAAATATATCCAATCCAAATCAAATAACACATGCTTAGAAGCCTTTGAGAATATTTTAAACTTAGTCTTAAGTCAAACAAGTAAACAAAGGCTCACGACTAACTTATGAAAGGTTATAAACTAAATAAATTACTATTTTTTATATAATGGTTTGCATGTATAAGACCATAGAAAGTTGAAATTATTCTTAACTATGAAAAGATTTGAATTTCAAACTAAACCCATTAAATCCCAAATTTTAAATTTACTTAGATTTGAAATTTCAAATACACCACAAATCTCTCTAATAATAAGACTTGAAAGCTCACACAGGCTTAAATGATTGAATAAATTTTAAGACATAATATATTATAAGATTAAATTATTTAATATACCGTGATAGTAACTAAAAATAAGCCCTATTAGTTCCTGTCAATCTGGAGCACGGCTGTTCATGTTGCGGTGAAAGATTTTTTTCAGATGTACATAGAACACTTTTATACTAGTGTACTTGACACCATCTTGCACTAAGCTATTTGTGTTCTAAAATCCCTGCAAGGAGATCGATACCATTTAATATCTTATATTGTCCAAGATTTTTATTTTCAAATTTTCAAGTCAAAACTGACTAATATTAAAAGCCAAGTCGAAGTTTTATATATCTCTACTGATCTCTCGTCAAACATGGATATTATAGTAGTTTTTTTTACTATTTATTTATATTTAACAAAATATTTTGTCCCATTAAAACCCAACCCGAGTATAAAATCGTGGTCATGCCCCTCCACAAGCCTGTAATGGATATTAAAGTTACGAGAGATATCGATAGACAAAGTGTTAAGTACCAACCTGGGAGGCCTCCAGCAGCCAGTGCGAGACCGTGCACTTCTCCGATATGTTTTGATTGGTGAGATCTTTTAGTAGTTGGGCACTGAAAACACACAATGAGTCACAGCTGGATCAACAAACATTGAGAGGGAAAGGTCCATGAACAATAGAAACATATCCCGGGGCTGTGCCTTCGACCTCGACTCCGCTACATTTCTACTGTCCAGCTACAACTCCTTCATAAATGGTTAAAATAAATTAATTGAAAGTAACAAATTTACTGAAGTAAAATTCTTCAATACAGATTAGTTTGTGAGCTACTTCTTTGTGATTGTTAATCTGTGTGTGGACAAGACAGCCGACCACAGGAAGATCAAGGTTCGAATCTTGGTCTAGTATACCGAAGGTGTATTTCCACTCTCCCTCCATGTAAATGTGGGTAGGTTTCCAATAAGTATAGCCTTCCTAATTCCTAAAACCATTAGAGTAATTAGTACCTAGGTGAATGTAACCCAAACAGGTAGTAAGACACGGTGATAAAAAAAAAGAGAAAAAAAACATTAATGTTTCCAGCCTGAGGTCAGTTTTTTATTCAAGCCATATATTTTCCTACTACTGGCTTGCTAGACCTGTCGAAGCTCCATAATCCTTACGACCTAACTCAAGATTATGACAGGCACAACATCCAGTTCCCGACTGTTAAATAATTACTGTTAAAGGGTAAACCCACATTTAACCTGTGATACATTATTTGGTCATGCCGGGGATCGAACTCGGTACCCTTACCTCAATAAGGAGACACACTAACGATTGAGCTAAGGTGTCAAATGACATTATTATTAAACTAAATGTATGAATGTTATAATGATTGGTTTATATTTTTACATTTGTTACTATTATATTATATTTATATTGTCTCGTGTTCATAATTTTTTCCAAGATCTGGATTCGGATTTCAGATTCAAGATTCAAAGGTAAATTGGAGATTCAGATTTGTAAACTAGTACATTCGACCAAACTCTAGAATAAAACCACATATAATTTTCTAAGTTTATAAACAGCTTTTCCTGATTTTTTTTTTTCAAACATATTATTTGAGATTGTGAAAGTTATCATCCAGAACTCACGTGGGCCTGACGGGGATAGCGAGGCCTTGCTCCACCAGCCGGTTGTTGAGTGTGATGTCCAGCTCCAATGTGGGGTTGAGGGGACCTCCCGGAATCACCTCCTTCACCCAGAGCTCCACAGGAAGCGAACTATCTTCAATCTCCCCCTGAAATACACACCACACATTAGGTTAGGTCACCACCAAATACGCGTGTGTTGTTATTTCATGTTATTCTGTTGAAAGACATCATCATCCTAACTGTTTCCAGTTTGTGGATGGATCAGTTTATTAGAATGTCGAGCCATCTTACTCTTTCCTATCACCCTTTTTTCTTCTCACTCACTCTTAATATTATCTACTTCTCACAACTCTCTCTTGGTCTCCCTTACGACCTTTTCTACTTAATCAACTTCAACTCTATCATTTTCTTTCTTTTCTTTTTCATCTTCATTCCATGATCATGCCATCTCACTCTTGCTCCCTCTACTATCTCATGTACTCTCTCTATCCCAACTGTGAAGCAATAGATCTGGAACGGAGTCAAACTTAGCCCCATTTGGACAATTAATGTAACGAGCAGCTACTTGAATAAAAAGTGCTAACATTTGCGGATAGTGTGTGTCATATTAATCTCAGTTTTCTAGGCCTAAGCTACTACTTATTTAGTCAAATAGCGCCTCATTTACCCTCACGGCCAAAGTTTTACCTTGTTCCAGACCCAATGCTTCACAGAAAAATTCTGGGATCACCAGGGATTGAACTGTGGACTTCTGTATCTTTAACCATGAACTCTGACCATTAGACAAAAGAAGCGGTCACTTTATACATAAACATTGGACGAGTTCTCGGGAATGCAACAAGTAAGGAGGTAAGGGAGTGCCCAGATGTAGATGGAGTTACACTCACACTCTTGGCGATGCTGAAACTGTCGTACTTGGCGATCATTTCGGTCAAGAACTCGTTTGCCAGACCGGGCCACTTGCCCTTGTCCCCGGCGGCCTTGATACCCGCTAAGTGACACTTCACTGCCCCGTCTCGCACCTGCCTGAAGTTGTCCTCAAGTTCCCGCAGGTAGGACGCATCCACCACCACCTCCACCGCGATGTCCTTAAGGAACACCTGCATAACAACAGTAATCTCAGCCACGGTAAACAAGGGAGTATTAGTTCCATTTTCAAACCGAATTAAAATTGTTCGTCTTGCACAGCCCTAGTTACTTGTGATGTGAGGCTTTCCTGGTCACTAAATAAGTCTATTATAGTAGCTCTGAATACAACCATACAATTACTGTAAGATGAATAGGGGCATACAAAGCTTTGTCAATAAAACTATTTGAAATGTAAAATACTAGATTCATGTTCAATTGTTTCCATTCCGAGTTATGTATAATGTAAATTAAATTCGTATTAAAGAATGATCAAATAATTAAAGTGAATGAGAGGGATGTACAAGACTCGAGAATATCTCGATCAGGCAGGAGAGAGGAAAATCTCGATCGTGGTACTAAAGTTTAAAATAAACCTTGAAAATTCGAGAGATTTTAAAATAAAAGTAAATGATGGTAACTGCTCTGAGAAATTTACATACCATAAGAAGAATTTAGTATTTCGAATAATACCGTACACACAATAAAATAGACTGCACTTTTTCCTAAAAAAAAGCCTTCATTAAGAAATGTTTTGGTTATAAATATTGTTTTTCAATATCAAACTTTGACAATATAAGTTGTTACACTACAAAATTAAATTATAAATGGTGTTCATTGCAACTACCTGTCACCATTTTATTAATTGCAGTTAAAATGTGTACGAGTTATATCTCAAGGGGTTGAATGAACCATATATATGACAATCTAAAGCAAGCGCCAGCTCAAATATCAGAAAGGAACTCTGTAAACTATATATTTACTTTAGTTAACATCATTTACATTTTTGTACTTTCATAGGAATTTGATCATTTTTGAGTCTCAAAATTTATTCTTAAAATGTATTAATATTCTCGTCTCGATATCTTCTTGAATTAAAAAAGTGACTCTCGCACATTCCTAATTAATGGTAGTTGATAAATAAAACCTTTTATAAATTAATTTAGTGCACAGTGTTATATAAATAAGTAAAATATAATATTTTTTCAAACATAATACCAGTCACCAAAATTAATCATTCGTGTTGATTTGACTTTTGAGATAAGTTGATACATTCGAGTTTGTTTTGAATCTAAAAAGTGTACCTGGCATGGACGAATGGGTTCTTGGTAATCAAGTGATAACAAACCTTGGCCCTGTCGTCGGGCAACATCTCCTGCACAATGGCTCTGTACCACATCCTGTCCTTGGAGACATACGCCACACAACTGTTCCCCGCTTCCCACACCTTCCCCTCCGGAGGATTTGACCGGCAATAGAACTCCTGCAGCTCTTGCATCATACTGCGACAATACAGGACGGGGTTGAATTCAACACCTCAAGTTCCGAAGAAAGAACAAGGGATAGTACCTTGAATCCTCAAACACTTTGAATCCTTAAGGATATTCAAGAGCCGAGAAAATTTCAAGGTCTCAAATCCTTTAAAAAAAATTTTTCAATTTTTCCCGTGAAACTTATTTTTAGAGCGGTAATAGTGCTTGACCAGAATGAAGTTATATGGGAAAGATCAGAGTACAGAGAGTGCTTGAGAGAGCAGAGGATGCCAAATGAAAGAGAATGATGGAGATGAAGTATGTAGGAAAGAGACTGCAAGGGAGAGGAGACGAATGGAAGCAAATGAAGGAAGTAAAATGGCGAAAGGAGAGCAGGATATGGAAGTGTATGATAATGCGGTGTTCACCTTGAAATGAGCTCCTCCTGACAGTCGAGCGACACGTACAACTGACTCGGGGAGGTGGATGATAAGATCTTCACCTCCAGCTTCAAGGGTCCTTTGCTTCTGCCCTCATTCTCTGTCTCAGTCTCGGTCTCCTCAGTGCTGGGAGCGGGCTTGGCGACAAATCTCGGCTTGGCCTTTGATTTCTTCACGGACGACCGGGGCTAGAATGTCCGTTACACTATATTTAGAGTACATTCGCGACCCAAGTTTACTTGGATGACAGCTGAAAAGGTTACTAGAAGTAGTCCCTAATGTATCCTTACATCAACGCCTGACAGATTTCACTTTAGAGAACTGTAATGAAAATAGATGATATTATATTAGCTTAACGTTTTATTACATTTAAAACCATTTTTTATTCACAGCACTTTCACAAAAGGTCTAAAATATAGCTTCAAAATGGCGACCGACGAATCTAAACCCTGTGATTGCTCATGACGCAAACAAGTTATTTACAACGGTGTACCCAAAAGATTGATAAAAGTATTTTATTCTGTTAAATATTTCAAAATACAATAAAATAATCATAAAATAAATCATATATACATATATATTTATAAAAGGACAAGTATTTTCTCTTTTCCAAGTAAATATGATGCTTGTATTAAAAATGATTAAAGTATGCACTGTAACAAATGTTATCAATAATATTTCAAAACGACAAAAGATCAGTACTTTTAATTATATTTAAAATATTGGATTGGAATGAATGAAATTATTAAAAGTAATGAAATAGTGGGAGAAAACTTAAGTTTACATTATTTTAAATGTAAAATATATCATGCCATTAAAAAAAACTTATCTGTAACAAAACAGTGATCTTTTACAAGTGTCGGCAGCCCGACGCAAAACAAACATTTTCAGGAAAAAGCTATGGTAAGCACTCTTTCTATCACAATTGATAATTTTGTTATTTTTGGAAGAAAGTACATCAAAGAAGGATAGGAACAGATAAAAGAATGAACACATTATGGATTTCACAATGAAAAGTGGAAAACATTTTATCTTACTGCCACTGGAGGGTGAGAAATTGCTCCCTCTTGAATTAAACATTAAAATTAAAATTATTATTATTATTATTATCAGCACCGCGTCTTACTACCCGTTCAGGTTATACGCACTTACGCTAATGTGTGATGGTAGGGTGATTGAGAGATGAAATGGAGTACCTACAGCTTAACGTGGGATCCGAACCACGATGGAGGCCTGGCATTCCCCACATTCACAAGTTGTGGTTAATACATTAAAAAAATATATAATAAATTAGGGGTGGAGGGGATCTCGAACCCTCAGATGAAAAGGTTGGGAATTTATCTTTACTCATAGGGGGAGGGGGGGGTGAGTTTGTGGAACATAAGTACCTGCGCTCTAGGTACAGCCGACGGTTTCTCGGGCTTGTAATCAACAGTTCCCTTGTGAAACTCCACCAGGCTCGAGCTACGGAAACAACAACAGCTGTTAAGAGCATAGCAACAATGCTTAGAACAAGCTAAAATTACACTATGACCAACCTAACAGTCATGCAAAGACACTGCAAACTGAGTGCTAAGGAAGTAAGTCAATCTGAAGGAAAGTCAAGACAGACCTGACTCCGCAGCTCTTGGCGAGGCCCTGCCGCACGAGGAGAGCGTTGAGGCAGATGTCGACGGTTGGTCGGGAGTCGTACAGCGTCACCTTGAGGGTCGTGCCCGCCACCGCATCCACAAACAGTCGCATGAGCTTCGAGTTGGTCTCCCGTATCAAGAAGGCTCGGGCGGCGCTTGTCCATTGGTTGTTTGTGTTGGCCAATGGCATCACGTCCTTCAGAGAACAGTGGATAGCCTGTGGGGACATCAAGGATGTCACGGTTCAGGTAATAATTTTTAGTGGGTTGGTAAATAGGTGTGTGCAAAGTACACTTTTTCGATTGGTAAAATCAAATAACATGACAAATCGACGTTTTAATATTTAATGAGAAAGATATTTCAGGTGGGGATGAAAGGTCAGTGTTTCGGCAGTTTTTACATTAAAACGTTGTTTTTTTTGTCAAAATAATTCAAACATTTCTCCATTAGAAACAAAGAGTTACATTTTCTTCGCACGGTGATATCAACAGTTGTTGAATATCTGTCATGAGTGTCCTGGAAATTAATGATAACCTTTCTTTTTCATTTAAAAAGTTTCTCGTCTAATGTTGCTATGCTCATGAAAGATATTCAACAACTGTTGATATCAATACGTGAAGAAAATTAAACTCTTTGTTTCTACTGGAGAAATATTTGATTTATTTTGGCCAAAAAAAATATTTTTATATAATCTCTTCTTAATGTTGGAAAAATATGAAGGGTGTTTTTAAGTAAGGACCTTTTTGCAATAAAATAGGAAACACTAAATATTTTGTATCCGATTCTACATACCTTTAACTAGGCACTTTTAACATAGTTTCCGTTGTTATTTAAACATATGTTACATTGTGAGTTAGGTTTTTGTAGACACTCGTCAAAGGTATGGACATGTAATGAAGATGGAAAAATAGAAGATGCCAAAGAAAATGTTGGAAATTAAGTATGTGGGAAAAAGACCACAAGGGAGGTCAAGAAAGTGATTAAAGAAGGAAGAATGATGGAAGAATAGAGGAAGATGGGGGCATTTTACTAAACAGACCTTGCCACAGTCTGGAAACTGTTGAAGATGATGAATCATTAAAAAGTGAAATTAAATAATTTCAAATGAAATTTCACGGGAGATGCTGCAGTTCTTAGATAAAAGAAAATTTCTATAAAAATATACCTATCCTTCCTTAAAGAATTTTGTTCTTTTTTTTAACAGGGTCAAGAGCACCTTTTAAGATAAGAAAGGATTGTTTTAGAGGTTTTGAAATTTCACAACTGCCATTCAAATGAGAAATATACACCGTTGAGACAGTAATATAACACCTGAACGAGCCTGACCTGCGAGGGGAGTTTGAAGTACTTGTCGTGAAGTTTGCGCAGTTTGTTCCAGCTCACAGCCTCGGTGTTCCCGTAGTCCACGTAGAGCACTTGGACCATCTTCTTGCCGGGAAGTCCCGTCACCTTTGCCCTGTACCAGGTGTTGTCCGAGTACATGGCCGCGCAGGGCATATCTAGAACACGCCACTGTCTAGTTTTAGTCCAGTGTTGCGTCAAGACTTCATTACGCGTGTGCAAAGTCATTCTTTTTTATAATATTAAGACAAGTCAAATATAATATGTAGACACCAACATTTTGCGGGACATGTTTTTACAAACTTTAACTTGTTGCGTTAAGATTAATCCAATCCCTTGAATCCTTAGGGAGATTTGAGAACATTTCGAATTAGAGACTCAAATTCATGGCGGGAAAAAGTTCAATTTTTCAAGTGAAATTTTTTCGAGTTTGTACTGTATTATTAGAAATAATAAATTCTCTGTATGTTTGTTAATTTCTTAACGGAGTTATCAAGCTCTAACATTTATTTTATTTTCCTTGTATTAAGATATTTTTGATCCCCCCACATCCCGAGTCAAACCCAATCTATTTGTCACTTACTTTCTCAATGGAATATAATGTAGAAAGTGTACAGAGGGACTACCCCTATAAAAATGTTTTCTTAGTGTAGACAACAACTTTCTATTTTTATTTAATTATTTATTGGCCTCAGTGGTCTTGGGGTGAAGTTCTTGACTCAGGACCCAATACCCGCGAGTTCCGTCCCGGCCCAAGTTGATATATTTTTAAGAGTGATGAAAAAACCTGGCAGAACTTCCTGCGGAAACGAAGTCTGAGGCCGATTGTGGCCGTGTAAAGGATCCTTGGAAGGTTTATAAGATAGCTTTCTGGCACAATTTGTAGGTACTCTCCGGCTCATAAGAGTTTGGTGCAGAAACCGGAAAGTAGCAGGAAACCGCCGCACTTTCCCGATTTCTCAGGAAGCCCGTTATTTTAAAACCGGAAACTCATTTTGTAAGACTGGCAGATTTTTTTCATTACAAATGCATTTTAATTCTTAGCGTATTAAAAGTAAAGATTAATTAATACATAAGGAAGTATTATTGGAAACATTTTTATAAAGTTTTTGGTGAATTTTATAATTAATATTTCTGGAATGGCAGATTTTAGTGACTTTCAATCAATGTTGGTGGTCGAAAGTGGGCTTCCTGTAAAAATCAGGGTTTAGAACATCGGGACCAACACTACATACATATTGTCTAGTGACTCACTCAGCTTTGGGGAGTAGATTAATCCCAAGTTCCCGTTGCGCTTCAACTCTTCGTCCAGTTCTTGCATCATTTGGTTCAAGTAGAGTAAACCATCACCGGCCTAAATAAATCAAACATAAAACGCCAAATAGTTGGACAAGAAACTTTGAATTGTAAAAACTAGTTTCAGTTTGTACCAAGATCCATTCTCTTAACCTTAGAATCTGTGAAATGAAATGTTAGAGAAATACTATAAGAGTGTATATATTTTTTCACCGCCTCTTACTACCCGTTCGGGTTATGCGCCTAAGTACTAATTACGCTAATGGATTAGGAATCGGGAAGATAGAATTTAGAGGAAGTGAACCTGCATTTGCGTGGAAAGAGAGTGTAAAACCGTTTAGGAAAAACCACCCCCAGTTCACCCGACCGAGATTCGAACCTCGATCTCCCCGTCCTCGGCAGTCAAGCTCAACACGACTAGCGCGTTAGCCAACTACGCCACCGAGGCGGGTCTATAGGAGTAACAAAGATGGTTAGAGTGAGGAATGAGAGAAATATTTCAGGAGAAGCAAGTGCAGATGATAGAGAGGACACGACTAAGGTAGTATGGAGGAGGCCGAGAGGAGGACCAAGGGACAGGTGGCTGAAGAGAGTGTGGAGGAGAGAGAGAAGCCTGGATCGTTGCGGAGGAGGTAAGGTGGAGAGAGAAAATACTTTGGAAAGGATTGTGTTCCAAGCAGACCCGACCGGTGGCTGTAAACAGATGATGATGATGATGATTTAGACCTGACCAGAAACTGTCAGTTACCCTGCTAAGATAGGGGCGGAAGAATGTGTAGCACTCTCCTATCAAAACTAAAGGGGCCGGACCAGATTTTAGATAGCTAAAGTTTCGAATAATTTGTAAATTTAAGTTGTGGTAGGAAAAATTGACATTTATAATAATAAAATCTATTGAAAATGTATACAATATGTAACACCAGTCACGAGCCATGGTCTCCTGAATTACTGTAGAGTTGAGTATAGGTGTGTGAAGTCCACTTTCTAAATTCAAACCGAACCTCAAATAAAATATACGACACATTCTCAAAGCCAAATGGATGTTCAAATATTTTTTTGTTAGTTGTTTTAGGCTCGAAAATATATTACGTATGGTTATTTGTGTCACCTCATGCACTAAAATGACTTGGAAATTATTATATTGCACAAATGTTTTTAATACCTAAGCTTTACTCTGATAAATCAAGTTATTAACGCAACGAGCAATTCAATTATTTGAGATGTTTTAATATGAATATTGTTTGTACTGTAAATAACAGCTCAAAATGTAAAATAAGTGACCATTATTGATGAAGATTTGAAATTGTTGAAGTCAACGGTGACATTTGTTGCAAAATCTAGTCAAAGTTCCGGAGCTTTCCACACTCCTACTGTAGAGATTAAAACTGTTTGAATCTACTGCCATAAGAATGTTGATGATAAAGAGTTTTTCATTTTATTTTACTATGCTGGCGTCCGGGGTTCAATCCTCGGTCCCGGCATAGATTTATCTGATTGCCAAACCCTTCCTTCACCTCTGACAAGACGTGTACTAATCACAACTTGTGAATGTGGGGAATGTCAAGCCTCTACCGTGGTTCGGATCCCACGTTAAACTGTAGGTCCTCCATTTTCATCTCACAATCACCCTACCATTACACATTAGCGTAAGGGCGTATAACCCGAACGGGTAGTAAGACGCGATGCTAATAATAATCCATTTTATTTTAGGTAGATACATAAATAACATCATCTTGACTAGAAAAATAAAAAACTGTATTTCGGTTAGACTGAGGTTTATTGGCTAAAAGAAGTTCCACTGTATATAATTTTGACTATGGGAATGTCCTCAACCTACCTGCTGAACATAGAAGCTCGCTGGCGTCTCGATGTGCGTCACATAAACATCGAAGATGTCGCCGTGCTTCATGCCATCTTTCTTGAAGAAGTCCTTGTTGGTGTTGGTAGAACGAGCCTGGGACAGAAACGAAAGAGATAAGTCTGCCCTTTCCAGAGAAACTTCAGGACCACAGAAAAAACAAATTGCATGCCCGTAATAAATAGAACTACGTCATCATCAACTGTTTCCAGCCTGTGGTTGGGTCAGTTTAGTAAAATGCCTCCATCTTCCTCTATCCTTCCACCACTCTTCCTCCTTTAATTGCTTCGATTCGTCTCCTCTCAGTTGAACACTTTCTTTTATCTGCTCCTCCCATCTCTTTTTTGGCCTCCCTTGCGGTCTTTTTCCCACATACCTCACTTCTAACATTTTCTTCGGCATCCTCCCTTTCTCCATCCTCATTACATGTCCTGACATTTTCTGTTTTCCCTGCTTGTAGCCAGGATGTTTCACTTTTCACTGTATATAAAAAAGTTTGCCTAAAAAATATATTTTACAATTTTCTATATATATATAGCGTATATTAACGAGCGAAAGTCTGAACAGATGCAACTTACCGTGGTAGGAATGTCTCGGGACATGTGGGCCAGGTCCAGGAACAAGAGAGCGTCCCTCAAAGACACGGGGACATCGCCCCGGGAGCCGGGAAGACTACAGAGGTCGACCTCGTACACACCCCCATTGTCGTAGCTCATAATCACCATCAGCACCTCTGAACTGGAACATGGCGGCAAACATTTCCAGCAAGGGGGGGAGAGGGGGGGTTTCAACTCTACTAATAGTCTAGGGCAGAGGTGGCTAAACATCCAATCGCGATCTACCGGTCAATCGCAGCCGCTGGTTTGGTCGATCAATGGAAAAAGATTGAGAGAGAGAGAAAAAAAATGAAAGAGAAGGTTTGCAGATTTTCCTGAAATCAACATTAGAAAATAGAACTATCGAAGCTGTCCAACTGATGACCATTTACAATCTTATCTTTATCTTTACGACAGATTAATTATGAACCGTCAATCAACAACCTATCCTAAGATTATGCGGCGTCATGCATCAACTTCAAAGTAAAGTGGTTTATGAGAAAATACTTGTCTTAGCGAAATTATATATTATGTGGTTTGATGGAATCCCCAGGTTCAGTGAGTGAGAGAAAGGACTATTAATTTCTTACATGCAATAGAATTTCACTATTAAAACACAAAATTAGGTTATTAATTGTTTTACCAATGAAACAAAGAATATAAGCCCGTGGTTCTGTAGGAGATCACCAAATATTTTCTTTCCCTGGAAAAGATCCCTAGATCAAAAAGTCTGGTCGTTCTTCGGTTCAGGGCGATCGCTACTAAGCCCCTGGTTTTGAGTTATTAATAAGTTATAATGCTAGGGTAAATTTGAATTCACATTCAGACACCAATAACAAGAACATCCTTTATTATTATTATCCACATCTTAATATCTGCATTTTTTTTAGCGCCGCATTTGACTACCCCTGTTTGAGTTATATTAGGTTATATCTAAAGTAAGTGTACCCGCATCTGCGTGGAAAGAGAATGGGTAAAAACCACCCTCGTGGTAATCGACCGAGATTCAAACCCTGATCTTCTTCCGTCATCAGCAAGCCATTCTAAAAAGAGAATAACATTTTGGGGCCCAACGAAACCTCATCTTCAGCACCAACTAAAAAGCGATGAATATCGATTGTCGTTGCAATGTGACAAACTCCGCTTACCCGTCGACCATCTGCGCAAACATGGTCTTGCTTTCCAGGGTCCAGTCGTCGTTGCTGGGTTTCAGCCCGAAGAGGCTGCAGCGGAGCGCCATGCCCGGGCTACTCACAATATGAAGGGGGATGCAACGCAATCTGGCACACAAACACACATTGATATGTCGGTTCACCCCGACAGGTACAAGTCCCACCTTTACCAACTACGCTATGAGAATATCCCCACAAGATACCCGAAGGTAGGAAAACTTAAGCTTGTTTCTAGGCCTGTGCGGAGATTAAATGTCACTATTTTTATGACAGATTGTTTGAATCGTCACGGTAAACTGTATATTTGAATATGATCTAGTGTCAGTGAAACTCAAAACATAATTTAGAGGATTAACTAAACTGATGGATTGTGTTTTAAGTTCCAAGTGTATCAACAACATCATCATCAACAGCTTCTGTTTGAATCATCCGCCTCCCCCTCCACCTTGTTCCAGTCCTCCCCTCTCTCCCCCATACTCCTCCCTACTCCCTTCAGCCATCTGTCCCTTGGTCTTCCTCTCACCTCCATGTCCAACGTCCTTCTGGTAATCCTATCGTGGACCGGCTCCTCCTTTGCTATGTCTCTTATTCTCTCGTTCTACAAGTGCCTACAACTTGTAGATACCAGAGTTTAAAACACACCGCACTGTAAAACAATACCTGGATTTTGGGACGACCTCAGTGTTGCCAAAGTCGATGTAAAGTATAAGAGCACTCTCGTCTTTATCAGATTTCTTAATAATGGACTGAACCCGGCCGCGGTACCACTTCATGTCTGCAAGGTACTGCACCAGGTACACGCCGTCTGAACCAACAAGCATGAGCATTATTTACAGTGAGTCTCTATCTAATAATAATATGGATACGTTTTAAAAATGTATCAAAACTGTCCCTAGTTTGTTTCTCAATTGATAAATCAATTTATGTGGCAACATATAGCTGTGAACATGACTAAAAGCACTTTTAGTAAAAATCTAAGCATGGCTAGCCCAGAAACGTGACTATGAGAGTAATAATATACAGAATCAACATTAATATTTATATTTTTAATAGAAATCAAATAGCTGAAGCTATTTTTGTGCTAGATATCATATTCTGAAAATTGATTCTTAATATGCAATCCTGTACAAGAATGATAAGAACTGTACAAGTGGCAGCAATGAGCCAACTACCGCGTCGAAGATGGCTGCGTTATCTCGTGAACAAGGCCGACGATTTCCGCACGTCCGTCATAGACTCTGCCTTAAAATATATGCGAATGACCCTGGGCACGAGACGACTCCTGGATAGATCAGTGGTAGAGCATCAGAGTACTTAGCCGAAGGTCCACGGGTTCGATTCCCGTGTCCGAATGTCATTTTTTTCAATTTTCAGAATCGCTAATAAAAAGTTAGTTCCTGGTGACCTTGTTGAGCCGCACATACTTTTCATGATGTGCGAAGGGGGTTTCCCCATGCTCCCCAACTTATTGAACTGGCTCTCCGAGGCGGAAAGGTGGGCGCGGTCGGACGTGCGCTGGACATAGAAATCCCCCGGACTCTTGACGTGAGTGACCACTACAACTTCTGTGGTACCTGCGACAATACAAACATAAACCTCACTTTACGTTACATCCACTACTATCTCCATCCTGCGGCCTGGGCCAGTTTTTTATTCGAGCCATTCATTCTACACAACCTGCTTGCTAGGCCTGCCATAACTACATTTGCCTTATAATCCATCTTAAGATTAGGACAGGCACAACATCCAGTCCCCGGCCCTCAATTTATCAGTGTGAAAGGGTATACTCATATTTCAACAACGATAAATTTTTCGGCCAATCCAGGGAATCTAACCTAGGACCCTAAGCTCAGTAGACAGACATGCTAAGGTGCTATGATGTCGAATATCAAACAACAGAGACCTTACTAAGGAATTTAATTTCTCCAGGGTTGCCACTTTTTTTCTTAACATAACAATTCTTTTGATTAGTAGATTTTAAAAAAAATTTAAGGAGTGGTATAAAGAAACTGTTTTCGGCCCCGAATGAATGACTAATAAGCTCACTGTCTCCACCTTTATAAAAAAAAATACCAAATGAATTAATATTTTTACATTAAACTATTTATATTTCTGATAACATTATTGATTATGATAAAGCAAGGTGATTTTGTTAACACCCGGATATTATTTGAAAGTATTTGATATATTTACAAGTTTAGAAGGTCCAAAGGCCGACTTTTAATGACAAGGTAGATTTCTTACGCGATAGACCGAAAATTGTTGAGAGCTCAATTGGTTGATCACAATAATTGGTCACTATTTTACCACGGGTGTGAAGGAATACAATTAAATTTTTCATAAAATTTGACTAATCAGGAAACTATGTCATTGGTAGATTAGATTGAAGTTTTTACATTGATGGAAAAAATTTAATAAATTGCCCCGCAACCTAACGCTTCTGGCATAAAAGGG
>CABFVX010001923.1:60794-86815 GCA_902151425.1 Timema shepardi | reverse complement strand
GGGGGGGGGGCGGCAGTGGGTGAAGAGATGTGATTAGTAAAGTTGTGAGAAGCTTAGAAATGTCAAAGTTGGAGGTCAAATCTCTTTTCCTTCGACACCCAGAATAACCTTTGCATCTTTGACACATTTCTAAGGGCCGGTATTATGACTACCGGATAAATATTGCTGTCGGGAGGTTAAAATTAGCGGCCAGATAAAGGTTATCAGCCACTTTAATATTTTACGCCTATTATGAAATGGATTTATCTGCTGGATAACTATCTGTAGGATAAATATATTTTTATGCAGAAAACGCAAGGTCGGTAATGGTTTTTGCTGGTGCGCGTATGCGTATACACCCTGCTGCAACCACGACAATCTGGCTAGCGGCTACAACGCCAGTCAATAATGTTAGATAACGGCGGATAAACGAGTGCGAGTAAACAGATGACGTCACGAGGGCGTGGAAGCCAGGTTGTCTCGCAAGTAATAATTTTGGCGTCTGCCAAATGTGGTCAAATAACATATTGCGGTTTGTTTATTACTATAAATCTTTATCTTAACCAAGATTCACTTGATGGATAGTTTTAAAAATATAAAGTAGTGTTGTGCGACAACAATAATAAACTTATCTACTACTGGGACTCTTATTCACATGATTCAAGCTTCGCTTCACATTTAAAAAGTGACCTTCACACTGATATTTTCTTCCTTGCAAAGATCTACGATTTAAAGCTTGAAGTTAAATGTCTCAAATTCGCAAATATTCCAGCGTTTTCACCGTTGTATCCAGGCACAGAGAATCTCCCTTTTTTTCCAGGTGGTTGACAAATATGTTGGTTAATAGAAGCCAATACTCCTTACCTTGGTCGATGTCGTGTCTGCTCATTGAGATAAAGGCTGCACGTCGAATTCCTGGTATGGTCGAAAGGGTTATCAATGTGGGTTTCCTAGTGTTGTGTCTGTTCTAGATATAGGTTAATTTATAAGTCATGTGCTGATATAATCAGTCAGTTTATAAGGTACACATTGAATGTGTGAGTATGACCTAGACATGGTTTGGTTGGTCGAGCCTCAGAAGTCGACCATGAAGGACTCGTGAGTCGCTGCTTACCGATCCTACCAAACATTTCTCTCTACGATGGCAAGTCACTCACTCACCCTTGATAAGTTTGTTGGTCTTGAGCGCCTCACTCTTGGAGACAGGGTCGATGCTTCGGGCCAATATCTGCGCGTCAGTCGATAAGACGGGTGAGGTGGAGAAGGAGAACGCGGGGCGCTCCACCTCCTCGCTCACACCGGACACCAGCGATGAGGCCTGGGAAGTGGTTGAGAATGTGGGGCAAGATGCCTCTGGGGGGTCACACAGACATGACAGTGAATAGCGGAGGACTTTACAATGAGGGAGTTATTCATAAACAGCAATCTTCAGTGCTATTGACGTATTTCTCCAAATAGTAGTCTCGGCTACTATTACCAGCTTTACTTTTTACCCAACTACAACTGCTATCACTTCCTCGGACACTATTAGACCAAATATGGTAATCATAACTTTATATTGTTAAAGTTATAAGTAAAGATGGGATCCATGAATCCTTAAGTATATTTAAGATTTAAGGATTCAAGAAAATATCAGATTTGAGATTGAAAAAGTATATTTATTATTTTTCAACATTTTAAATTGTGAATTAAAATTTTAATTTGTAATTTACATTTTAGTAAAATATGTGAACGTTTAGTTATTACTTTTATTTTTTTAACCTTATTGTTACATTCCTTTTTACTCTTAGGTACATTTTTTTTTACAAGATTCATATTCAAATTTGAGATTCAAGATTCACGGATAAAATTAAGAGTTGGATTCGACACATCTAAACTTTAAAGTATACAGTTTTATCAATCCAAAAGGCCGGTATTTAATCTCTTCCCAGACAAATGCTAGTACATTTCTTCTTGCCACCTCCGTACTTACCCCTCGCGATATTAAGTCACTTATATACATACTAAAACCTTTTATAGCTTTGGTTTGTCTCGAGGAGTAATAATGGTGGAAGGGCGGAGGAATATGGAGACATTTTACTAAATTGGATGGAAATTGTTTTTTAGCACAGCGACTCAATACCTGTTCATGTTATACACAAACATAACAATTACATTAATGTGTTATGAACGTTGCGTCACTTTCGCAAAGGAACGGACTGACAATGACAAGATCAGGGTTCGAATCTCGGTCGGGTGTACTAAGGTCACAAGCGGCCTCACCTATGGCCAAGTCATGAATGGGCTCCACGACGGTATCTGGAGGCAGGTCAGACGTCGACAACAAGCTGTGGGTGATGCTGGTCTGCACCTTCAGCTCGCAGTGATGCTCCAAACTCGTCAAGAACTCCTCGTCCACATGAAAACTGGAACACACACACACACACACAGAAGTCTCACATGTGATCCAAACATTAAGAACTGAAACTATAATCCCGGTCGAGTGAAACACTACACATTTAGAATAGGGATATAAACCAAGGACAAGTCTGAGTGAAACAGAAGGTGAAGGAGAGTAGAAGATGTGTTGAAGTTCAACAAAGTAAATACCATATCAACGCATCTTCAACTCTGCTCCGTCTTCTGTTTCACTCAGGCCTGTTCTCTCACCTGAAAGTATCCTCCAGGCCTGTGCTCTCACCTGACGGTATCCTCCAGGCCTGTTCTCTCCCCTGACAGTATCCTCCAGGCCTGTGCTCTCACCTGACGGTATCCTCCAGGCCTGTGCTCTCACCTGACGGTATCCTCCAGGCCTGTTCTCTCCCCTGACAGTATCCTCCAGGCCTGTTCTCTCACCTGACTGTATCCTCCAGGCCTGTTCTCTCACCTGACTGTATCCTCCAGGCCTGTTCTCTCACCTGACAGTATCCTCCAGGCCTGTGTTCTCAGACATGAGGTGACAGGGGATGTCCTGCAAGGCCAGTAGCCTGGCGGTCACTCCTCTCACATCGAGCGTGGCGAGGTTGGTCTGGTCAGACGCTAACCGGGCCTCTTCCAGGCTCTCCCTGACCTGCTCCAGGTTGGCCTGAAGCTGCCCCGAGATGGTCCGCAGCCCGTCCAACTTGAGGTTCCTTGCCTCTTCCAGCCGGGCCAACATCTGAGCCTCCTGGAGCTGCAGAAGTCCGTGTAGGTGTGAAAAGTGGCGCATCACTTCTTGCTCCACGGGCGCCATCAGGCCAGCCCGGGGCTTGTTGTTGCCACGGTGCTCGGTGCGGCTCAACTCAACCTTCTGCAACAACAAACATAATTATACTTGTATGCTGTCGCCATAGTAAGAGAAGAGACATGTAGCAATGCACGCACTCTAGCACCACACAGCTGTCATGTAGCAATGCACGCACTCTAGCCCCACACAGCTGTCATGTAGCAATGCACGCACTCTAGCACCACAGCTGTCATGCAGCAATGCACGCACTCTAGCCCCACACAGCTGTCATGTAGCAATGCACGCACTCTAGCCCCACACGGCTGCCATGTAGCAATGCACGCACTCTAGCCCCCCACAGATGTCATGTAGCAATGCACGCACTCTAGCCCCACACAGATGTCATGTAGCAATGCACGCACTCTAGCCCCACACAGCTGTCATGTAGAAATGCACGCACTCTAGCCCCACACAACTGTCGTGTAGCAATGCACGCACTCTAGCCCCACACAGATGTCATGTAGCAATGCACGCACTCTAGCCCCACACAACTGTCATGTAGCAATGCACGCACTCTAGCCCCACACAGATGTCATGTAGCAATGCGCGCACTCTAGCCCCACACAGCTGCCATGTAGCAATGCACGCACTCTAGCCCCACACAACTGTCGTGTAGCAATGCACGCACTCTAGCCCCACACAGATGTCATGTAGCAACGCACGCACTCTAGCCCCACACAGCTGCCATGTAGCAATGCACGCACTCTAGCCCCACACAGCTGTCATGTAGCAATGCACGCACTCTAGCCCCACACAACTGTCGTGTAGCAATTCACGCACTCTAGCCCCACACAACTGTCGTGTAGAAATGCACGCACTCTAGCCCCACACAGCTGTCATGTAGCAATGCGCGCACTCTAGCCCCACACAGCTGCCATGTAGCAATGCGCGCACTCTAGCCCCACACAACTGTCGTGTAGCAATGCACGCACTCTAGCCCCACACAACTGTCGTGTAGAAATGCACGCACTCTAGCCCCACACAGATGTCATGTAGCAATGCGCGCACTCTAGCCCCACACAACTGTCGTGTAGAAATGCACGCACTCTAGCCCCACACAACTGTCGTGTAGCAATGCACGCACTCTAGCCCCACACAACTGTCATGTAGCAATGCACGCACTCTAGCCCCACACAGCTGTCATGTAGAAATGCACGCAGCGTAGGGCCGGGTAAGAGCGGTGGGTTCTCCTGGAGCCAGCCAGTAGAGGATGGCCCGGTGAGCAGACAAGACGCGCCAAGCCAGACCACCGACATGGACCACTCGTCATCCGGGCTGCTCGCCTTGATCCTTCTCCTGGGACACCTGGTCTGCTTCTCAGGTGAGCTACCCCCTACACCAGTGGTTGTCAAAGTGTGGGCCGCAGGAGCACGGGATGTTTCGTAATAAAAAAAACTAAGTTACGGGAGGAACGTTTTTTTTAGCACCGTGTCTCACTAACCGTTCGGATTTTTTCTCTTATATACTAACCAAGCCAATATTTCTAGGGATGAGGAAGGTTGAATTATAGTAAGTGAACGCGTATTTGCGTGGGGAAAATATCCCCGGTACACCCAACCGGGATCGAACCACGACCGGCAGTCTAGACTATTGCGAGAGTAGCGCGTTAGACCACGCGGCTTGTTGAAAGAACAAACTGTGTTAATGTAGCTATTGTGTGTTTATTTGGCGGCTGTGAAGGATATTGGAGTGCTTCAAATAATACATCTACAAGTACTATATTCACACTTTTAACAACTGGCCACCATAGACTATTAAATAACGCGCATTAACACTGCCGAATACGATTCGTATGACATCCATCCTCTTAGCCATCTTTATAAGTACGAAGAGAAGGCGGCTCTCGTTTTTAAAGTATTTTTAGACAACCTAAAGACGCCGCTTCTTAAAAATATATATTTTCACAAGTTTGTGTTTTAATAATGTAAAAAAATTATTAAAAGAAGAAATGTGTTTATTGTGAAAGTTTTGACTGCTAAGTGCGACACCAGTTCAAAATATGGTCTTGCAGATAATATGGCTTGGCGTATGGATACATGAAAGTATATATGGTAACTTCTGCTAGATGTCAGCACCACTATTACGCTGGACGGTCTTTAATTCTACTTTTACACGTGTCCATACGTCAAGTGATGTGAAGTGGAGCTGTCGCCAGAGTTGTGAAGGCAAGACCCCGAGAGGAAATGTTTTCACTGATCGCGCGCGCTTCGTTTAGTTGCTTTAATTACGTGTTTAACACGGCACGAGCCGGAGATTGTAAGAAACAGGTTATACAGGGTGGGACGGAACAATCTGTGCTGAGGAAAGGGATGGGCAACATGCTGAGACTTGTCTGACGTCCGGCGGAACTCACATGACTGATATTATTCTCAAATAGTGTAGTGGGTATTTTGCTTTTATCTGGCTCTGGCTGGTGAGTATTTACTTCTCAATTAAAGTGTTAATTTTCAAGTTACTAATCGTCTAATTGTTTCGGCACCACCCGGTACAACATGGCGGTGTTCCATTCTAGTCGAGACAACACCCGGTCACCCCCTTCTCTGATGAGAGCTTTAGGGTGCTCCATTCTATTTGACGGAGACTCAAGAAACATTATATTAATCATGTAGGTTGTGGAGGCGTTCTTGGATGTTGGCAAATCTACAGTTCAATACTTTTATTTTGTATGGCATCTGGAAACCAGTCTTAATACCTTCCAAAACATTCACCGATCAAAATCAATTATACAAATATTGTTCGTTTGATAATCAACATTTGTAAACTTAGGTATACTCCATTCACGGTAGGAATTACTCTCCGGAAGGTCTTTTTTCCTACCAATATCCTAGTATATAATACATTTCTGGTAGGGAAAAAGGGCTTTCAGAAAACAATTCCTACGGTGAACGGACTTTATGATAAATTACACAGTAAGTAGATACATTTAAAAAACAAAGAAGAAAATTAAAATCGATTTGGTGGGACTCGAACAAAAATGCTGTCGAAAGAAATGTTCTCTTTCTGAAATTGCATTGGCTTCACCTTTTGGGTATTTTGTTTTATTAAATTGAAATTTAGAGGTGCATCCCCGGTGACACAACACCCCGGTCGTTAATGGGATGTTAAAGTGCTAGTGAAACACTAGAATGAAGACAACGCGCCTTCACATAATGCCGGGATTACGATCAACTTAACGCTAACTTAACGTTAACCTAACGTAAAGGTTCCTCTCGTGTTTTTAAATGGAAGCGATCACGATGCGGCTAACTTAACGTAAGAAATGTCCTGGGAGGTCTTTCACGTTAAGTGAACGTTACTCGATGGTTATCACGTGATCTAGCCAGCCAATCATTATACGAGTGCCGTCTACAGGGCTATTTTAGTAATTCATTTGTTGGTTTTATGCCCAACTATAATATAGGATAAAATATATTTCATAACTCATGGTATTATTAAGCTAAAGTAGATCTAAGATTAAACTAAAATAGGAAAGCTAAGGTTATCGATAAGGTTTAATGATAAATAGTTACAATATAGATAGGAAACAGTAAACATTCGCAGATCAGCACTTTACAAATGGTACAAATCACAGATCAAAACACATAGGTACTCTAGAATGGAAATGTTTGTCTCGAGTTGTTACGCTAAGTTACGTGAATGGTGATCACACATAAGTTTTCTTAAGTTAAAGTTAAGTTGTACGTAATCCCGGCATAAAACTTATTCCCTGAAAGATGATGTAGAGACCGGCAGCGAGAAGTCTTCCACGTGATTTTTTTAGTAGGATAGACTTTGTAACAGCGTTTACAGATGAATGTAGAGTAGCCAACATGGCCAGTAGTCGGGTGAAACGCAGGCATTCATTCCGATCAAGGAATGTTGAGTAAGTTACATCATATTAAGAATTGAGGGGTTCGGGGCAAAAACGTGATAGCCCTCATTGGTCTAGTCGAGATATTTTCACTATCTAAACGTCTATAAAATCCTGAAATCCAGCTATAAAGAATAGTTAAAATATTGATGAATATTAGTCATCCTCAAAGTCTTGACTGACTATAAAAACAACTTGTAGGTCAAGTGGTGTGCAACCAGGAATCACCGCCAACACATTATTTTGTCACCAAATGAGGGTCATCATGTTTTCGCCCCGACCCCCTTAATTGTGTCGTGTTCTTATCAAGCTTTGATTTTCCCTCGACGATCAAGTTACAGAAAACAAATGAATACTATATTTTATTCAATAGTACATTAGGTATTGCTAGATAATAACTGTGGTTCACAAGGTTTAAGACGTCAGTCTCGCTATCTATTATAACAGCGACATATGTCCTCGGTACTTGATCGAATGCTTACAATAATTTTAAATTCATATCGGCTTGAGATGAGCTGCCTTCATAGTCCAGTAGGTTTAAAGGTCCGAAACCATCCAAAAATGTCGGAAAAGATTGTAATGTTTTAAGTTGTTTATTTTTATGTTAATTAACATATCCTGGGCTTCAAGGCCTTCACGGCCCCTTATAAACATACACACACAAAAGTTTTTCGGGAATTGCTCATTTTCTTTGCGCCATACATCAAAAATAGTTGTATAAAAGAAAAGAAAATTAAATTCTATAGAAAAAAGGTTGTATACATTTTTTTTGTAGTAGTGATACTTAGGGAGCAGTGATCACGTGAGGTTCCTTAACTCTTAGAAATAGCCACTTCCCCCTCTTTAGAGCAGCCGCCATCTTTTAAACGGATAGCCAGCTTGAAAAACTATGTACAGAAGTTGTTCGGCCTAGGTTCGAAGAACGCCACTGCCAAGGTTTGCTAATATTGGTCCACGCATATGACAGTTGTCGCGGAACAAACAAACGGACAAAGAGACAACATTCCAAATAGTCAAGTTAAAACAGGACCTAGCTTTTGTTCGGTCAGTCAATCGTGTGACGGTCACAACAAACGTCTCGCTATTGCCGTCAACTCCTGGAGTCGAGAAGTCTCATTCGCCCATACAACCAACTTAGGATTTCCTTCTCTCTGTTCCGATCTTGTCCAAGTGTGTGACGCTAGTAGAATGTCTGACGCCTTTCACTCGCCATTCAGCAGCAAGGAGAGTAATTACACCGAGTTAACGACCCTAACTTGTACCTTACCTTTCTTAATGTAACATCTTTTAGCATATTATCTTCATTAATATAGAATCTCCTATCCTCTTGTATTTCTAAATGAAGAATCTCCTAGCATCTTGTATTTCTAAATGAAGAATCTCCTAGCATCTTGTATTTCTAAATGAAGAATCTCCTAGCATCTTGTATTTCTAATTGTAAAATCTCCTAGCATCTTGTATTTCTAAATGAAGAATCTCCTAGCATCTTGTATTTCTAAATGAAGAATCTCCTAGCATCTTGTATTTCTAAATGAAGAATCTCCTAGCATCTTGTATTTCTAATTGTAAAATCTCCTAGCATCTTGTATTTCTAAATTTAAAATCTCCTAGCATCTTGTATTTCTAAATGAAGAATCTCCTAGTAGCTCACTTTACTTTACAAAGGCCTATTTAAAGTTTGCAGTTAAATTTCACAAATTCACAAAAGGTTTTTTTAACTCTGTTTTTCCCAAACAAAACCTTTCGTGTTCCAGGCAATCCATTAATTTGTTCCCACCCGTTTTCAAATACGATGTTCTATTCCGTTTTTCCGAGTCTGAAAACATTTAAAAGGATATCAATATGTGACCGTATGATGGACACCTAAATAAAACACGTACACTCCGTTTGTACTGAAAGGTATCAGTCTAACCTTGACAGAGTATATTATAAGATATGGCCATGGTGTAATCGGTCGAGGTAAGACAGGGTTAACAGTGTGTGCATATATTGAGTTTTATCATATTTACCTCTGTCTTACTGCCTACTGGATGGACCCTCTGGACTCATAAGGACCCGAAGACGACACCGCTCAAGAGTTATTTTATGCACAACCCGGGGTCAAACTCCAAGTTTCTGTATATCTGTAGTCAGCCTCTCTAGCCACCCAACCAGCACTACACAATCCGAAATATAGAATAAGGAGGTTAATCACAAGTTTCCTCTCTGCTGATGTGAAAAGTAGAATTACAGTAAGGAATACCAGCAACTTTCTACACGAGAAGATGGCCGTACAAACCACGGGGAGGGCGCCTAATATGGGACAAGAGACGTACAGTAGCCCCATGGCTTCTTTGGTGCTGGCTGACGGCTTTGAAAAGTTACCAGACCAAATAATGTATCCTTACGCCGAAACATATGATCTTGCAAAAACATGTGTTTAGCAGCTGTCACTTCTGACGGTCAAAATTTGGGTATATATCTAAATGCTGACTGTAAGAAGTCAGCTGTAGGCTGTCAGTCAGCACCAAATAAGCCATGGGGTTACGGTAGCTAGCACTGGGCTAGACTGGCACAGCGTTAAGAACATGTTTCCCCAGAAAGAATGCCAACCATCCCCTCTTGCTGAATCCGTGAGATTTAGTCGGAGGTGTATAACAACAATTTGTCCATCCATAGCTTTGTGTTATCATATATAGAAACATAATTTACATATGAATGAACGTACGGCTCCTAACTTTCACCCGGTTTACCGGGAAGTCGCAGATTGTTTCGAGTTCCACGTACGGTACTTGCAAGAGTTGACAGGAATATCAGAGGATGTTTTCGAAAAATGCTTCAAATATACATAAAAAAAAAGTATATGGGCAAGACCGTTGAGTCGTTACTCTCTGAAGTCAAACTGCCCCCCTATAGTCCTCAGCCGGAAATAGAGAGCCGCCCACTTGGGTGATCCTTCTTGATTAAAGGACTAGAGCGAAGAAACATTTCAAAAACCAACCAGATAATAGTATTTATCTGAGGTATTAAAAGTACACTTTCTAAACCCACTCATATCAGCACACGAGAATTTCTATGAGAGAGAGCGAAATGACCTACCAAATTTACTGGGAAAGGTATTCTCACACACCTTCGTGGGTTCTTTTAAATGCCATAATCGACACGGGACCGACGGCTTTACTTCCTCTCCGAAGGAAGTTGTGCTACGGATATTTACGGCTCAAGAAAAAATCCATTGAACCCGTCCAGGTTAGAATCCGCGAACACCTTACCTCAAGCCCGCCAAGGTCGTTGTGTTACCGTAACCAAGCGCCGTTCCTCGTGTGACATCTCATCCATATGCAGTCCATGACAGTTGTCAAGTGTCATTGTCTCGCTCTGTACGGCCCCTGTTTGGCCAACTGACCCGGGGCGGTGACATCACGAGACTTGGCCACAGAAGAAACCACGTGACCACCTCATGGGTCCAAACAAGGCGTCACGCTTGTGTAAGACTAGACTGGGGAGGAAGGGATTCGAATACCGGTCGGGTCTACTGAAGGTAATGAATTGTTCTCCATACTACCCCCGCGTAAATGCGGATACACTTCCTCTAAATTCCACCCTAACACATAAACCTAATGTGTTCACATATGTTAGAAGACGCGGCGGCAAAAAAAAAAGAAAAAAAAGGTAAACGTTAAGTCGCCTGGTTATAGTTAAAATGCACTAAAAACAACTTTATCTGAGGAACTACTTTCAAGTATTCATAAGCCAAGCCATGTGCTGCCATATTTGATAGATTCCGAGAGATGTTTTATAAGTGTAATTTTTATTTTCGCGCTAAGATTGTTTTTGGCACAGGGATTTATTGTCCCGTCCATGGCATACACATATTTACACCAACGGTGTAAGGATGGGAAGGGTAGAGTCCAGAGGAAATGTGTCCCCACTCGCGTGGAAGGAGAGAGAGAAAAGCCACTCTGAGTTAACCCGATCATCAGCAGTTCAGTCTATTACGAGAGTGACACCTTAGCCTATTCGATCACCGAAGTGAGTTAAAAGGTTATTTTTGTGGCGAAATAATGATTCTAGAATTTTGATAGTAAAAGCCTTTAGCAAAATATAAACTTTTCCTAAGGTCAACATCGATAACAATTGATTGTTTTATTAGTGTTATAATATCTATCAGAAGTGACAGCTACAGATCTCCAGTATTATTATTATTATTATTATTATTATTACCGCGTCTTACTACCCGTTCGGGTTATACGCACTTACGCTAATGTGTAATGGTAGGGTGATTGTGAGATGAAATGGAGGACCTACAGTTTAACGTGGAATCCGAACCACGGTGGAGGCCTGGCATTCCCAAATTTCACAAGATGTCTTGTCAGAGGTGAAGGAAGGGTTTGGTAATCAGATAAATCTGTGCCGGGACCGAGGATTGAACCCCGGCCGCCAGCACACAAGTCTGACACCTTACCCCCTAGACCGCCAGGTCACCAAAGATCTCCAGTAACTTTTCTAGCCGCCAGATTAGGTTCTCCCTAGAAAACATCGAGCCAGCCGAGCGTCGCGTCACGAGCCTCGTTGTTTGACGATGTCCTTAAGGTCCGCGGGTTGCGTTACCTGCGAGTGACAGCAAACAAGGCCCCACGTCACAACTTTGTCGCAATAGACCGAGTTGCGTACAGCTTGCTTAGTCCCCGAAGGTCGAGATATAATCTTTAGCAGTACTACAAATTATTATCACCGGATAGGATACTTGGATTTTGCAGGGTGGATACAAAATATGTGTAAAAAAAATCCCAGACATTTCTTTGATCAAGCCTTCCAAATTTTCCTGACTAAAATCCCTGTAAACTGTGTTTAGAAAAAAATAATCAAACTATTCTATTCGTTAAACTCGATTATTTTTTAAACCACTACAACGGTCGGATGACCTAAAGAAAGGGGGCCTTCAACCTTTTTATGTCCAAGGGCCAAAGTTTCTGTCACTTGTTGGCTCGCGGGCCGCAGTACTAGACCCACAATATTAGGATTGAACTCGTATTAAAATGTATTCATATCAGCTCATTCTCATACTCACACTAGTGATTAGGATTGTGTCTGACAGGTGAAATTTCATATTTGTTGTCAAGTGTGTTCTCGTATTTTTTTCCAGCAGGTGGTAGCATGATGTGTCTACTAGAGTTGTCATTTGCTGGTTCAAAGTACTTTTTATTTTTATAATCTAATCAAGATTTTCGCTTAACGCGCCAAACAAATAAGTTTACCAGATCCCTTAGACTTTTTAGAGACTGGAAACCTTTTAAAATGATTAATATTATTATTAAAGTCTTAAGGTGCGTCGACACAAAAAGTTAGATAATCCTTTAAAAAATAGTGAAATCTCCAGAGGGAATAAAAAGACATAAAACATTTGCTAAAATAAGCATCTCTATTAACTTCAATAAATACAGTACAAAGATGTTAAAACAAAATCTAAATATGAAACAATTGCCCGATGAATCATTCTAAAAGGGTGAGACTCGAAAGTAAATCTAGAAGATTCGCCTGGCGTATGAACCGGTGTAAACCAATAGCTCAATTCGCACCATCATTAACCAAAAAACAAACTAAAAATCACCATTAAAATAAAGTGTAATGCGAATTGGGGCAAATTATTATTAGGTGTTCTGTCTCACGACGGGTCAATTCCTCTTGTTAGTGAACTTGGACCGCCATTGTCCCCTTGTCCTCTGCCTCCTCCTTCAGCTCACATAGTTTTCTTCTTTCCTTCAAGTCATCCGATATTTTAATCCTCCTCCTTCCTAAGCTAGTATTTCCCTCAACCATTCCTTCCATGACCTCCTCCTAAGGCTGTGTCCGATAGATTTTACTTTGTACCGAGGAATCACATCCAAAATGGTTCTCTTCTCACCCACTCTTCATTTGTCATCCTGTCTGTCCACCTGATCTTCTCAAGTCGTCTCCAGCAACGAATTTTAAAGATCTCCATCTTCCTAAGAGTCCAAACAGCGCAATGCTCCAAATGTAGCATTTCAGCTTTGGAGACCTCAACGCGCGGGTAGCACACAAGACGTCCTCGTATGATATTCATCACCGCATTTTACAACCTGTTCGGATTATACACTTATGTTCCGATTACGCCAATGGTTTTTAGTGATTAGGAAGGTTATATTTAGAATAAATAAATGTACCTACATTTGCGTGCAGGGAGAGTGAAAAACTATAACCGAGGATATAACCCCGACATCTTACCCCTAGACCACCAGGTCACCTTCTGTCACCCTCAGTACACCCGAGAGAGATTCGAACCTTGATCTTTCTGTCTTCGACAGTTTAGTCTACTGCGAGAGCAGCGCCTTTGACCGTGCGGCCACCGAAGCTCTGATGCACATATTAACATTCAATATTGTGGATCCGATACTTCAGTCTCGCAATAGACTGGACTGCTTATGACGAGGAGATTTGGGTTTGAACCTGTCGGGTAAACTGGCGGTGGTTTTTAAGTGGTTTTCCAGCATCCCTCCACGAAAATGTGGGTACATTCCCTCTAAATTCAAAAAGCCTCATCCCTAGCACATCACCGTAATTAGTATACATTAGCGTACAAACCGAAAGGATAGTAAGATGCGGTGTTAAATATAAAAACCATCAAAATAATTTTAAGGCTTGTTTGCGTGTTTGCTAACAGCGTCACCTACTTAATAGTCCGCAAGCCGCCACTGCAGTACCGAGCATACCAGTGGCGTGCATGAAATATTGCGACACTGACATGTTACCTCACATCTCTTCAAATTAAGATTCAAAACTCAGGGGGATAATTAGTCCCGCCAGAATCCCCTTCACCCGTCGTCATCGCCGGGTTGTGACAGTTGGAACTTTCTAGACAAGGTCTCGGGTACGCATGGGCCGTAATACGGACCTAGAATACCGCGCTCGACTAACGAGTAACAAGTGCCCCTGCGCCCGAGAGGGCAAGCATGTCCGTGTGGCTGTGACGTCATTCGAGAAGCTGCGTGGTAATTCACACGCTTTATAAGTTGACCCATGATGTATTGTAACGCTTTAAAAAGTTGATATTTTATTTTCTAGTGGATAAACATATATTTTAGACCATTCTCCCGATGGGTGTTATCAAATTATATCGCTGTGTCGTGGAACAATCCAATACACCGATAAACACGCTTTATATTAACGGGTTATTTCAAATCTCCTCACAACGGACAACGAAGCTGTCTGCTTCCTTCAAGCTCTACAGCGCATGCGCACTGATTTGAGATGGTTGGTTCTGTGATTTGATTGGTTCTCCTGTGCCGAACATCTCGAGCAGAACGGACAAGGTAAATAATAGTTGAACCTCAACAGAACAGCTCGCGCCGATTGAGCGGAATGCTTGTGATTGGCTCAGAGCTCAGAGCAAGTTTTTCGGCTAACGTGTGAATCCACAGTGGACGGTGCTTGGAGTCGTGCCAAGACCAGACCACTATTGTTTCTGTTATGTCACACCCTTGCTGCCCCTGGGCGACCGGCAATCCCGCGCTCGCTCTCTTACGCACACAACTTTCCATTGCGTTGCTCCAAAGGAGGAGAATCCGCTCGTCGGTCCACGATCAAGGATGAGGATGCTGGGAGACAGATGCATTCACCTACCTCTGTGGTCGTACAGGGGTCGGCAGCTGGTCCGTCTCACAGACACCTCGGGGGTCGTACAGGGGTCGGCAGCTGGCCCGTCTCACAGACACCTCGGTGGTCGTACAGGGGTCGGCAGCTGGTCCGTCTCACAGACACCTCGGTGGTCGTACAGGGGTCGGCAGCTGGCCCGTCTCACAGACATTTTCATTCCTCACGCAAGGAAACTTTTAACGTTACAAGTCGAGACGATCTTTTGAGTCTTCTAAACTCACAAATGTATGGAGAACTTTCAAATAATATCCGAGAGCGACCAATATTATCTTGATCAGTAGTAATCGGTAATGTAATTATCATTACTAGCACCGCGTCTTACTACCCGAGGATTGAACCCCTAGACCTCCGGGTCACCATCAAATAGTTGAACGTGAAAATGTTAATTTTATTTATTCTAGAAAGGTTGGGAGACAGAAAAATATGTAAACAAAGAATGAAGAAACTGTTGGTGATAGCGGGACCTGTCGGGGCGTCCCTCTCGCAACAGACTAAACTGCTGATGACGGGGAGATCGGGGTTCGAATACCGCTCGGGTGTACAGAAGGTGTTTTCCTAAAGGGTTTCACACTCTCCCTCCACGCAAATGCGGGTACACTTCCTTTGAATTCAATCTTGCTCATCCGTTAGACATTAAGGATGATCAAGGTTAAATTTAGAGGAAATGTGCCCGCATTTCCTCTGAGCTAAGCTAATTTGTGCTTTTAAAAACTGTACAGTCGGAAACCTTTCGTTTTTATCAAGTGATTGTGTGACTTGTTAAAATTTTATTGAGCTAGATCTATTGTGGTTTATTATTAGCTGGACATATATAATTTAACGAAGATATGTGAACAAATATTTTAATGAGAATAGCACACTTCATTGTAGCGTGTCCGCCTACTCAGCTTAAGGTCCCGGGTTCGATTCCCAATGTATAATTGGTGAAACGTGAGTTTTCCCTTTCACAGTGATGAAACGGCCGGGGGGCTGGGGGTTGTGTCTGTCATAAGTTTGTCTGTAAGCCATGTGTTTATAGAGTCAGCCGGTTCAGAAAGTCCACGTTAAATACATAAAATAAAAAATATATAATAAAAAATCTCACTAGGATTAAGAAAAAAAAATCCTTATATATATTTTTGTTTTTTAACTAGGCTCTTGAGGTACTTGAGAAGGTACGCGACTCTCAAAAGATAATCGAATCAAGTGCGCACGCGCACGTACTAGCGTGGAAAGAGGATGAAAAAACAGTAAAACACTCCCTCCCTTACACACTCAACCTGGCCAAGAGTCGAACCTCGACCTCTCACATCACCAATCTTATATTATATCAAGAGCCTTACGTCTCCTGATCTTTCGCCGTCAGGCCAGCAACTCTCCTTTGTTTGAAACCAGAGCGACTAGAATGACGTCATTCAGTCCAGCCGTACACAGTGATCTTGAGAGAGACTTGTCAGTCTCGTTTGCCGGCGACGAGGTCAGGGTTCGAAACCCGGCTGGGTGTAGTGAGATGTATTTGGCTTATAAAATGTCTCACTCTGCCTTAAAACAAATGCAAGTACATTTACTTAAAAATGCTACTATCTATATCCCAATATTTCAGTGTAAATATGCGGATAGGCAATAGGAAGAGGCGGTGCACGTAAACACCATGTCACTCTCAACCTAGCGAGTATGTATCATGCAGTGTCACTCTCAACCTAGCCAGTATGTATCATTCAGTGTCACTCTCAACCTAGCGAGTATGTATCATGCAGTGTCACTCTCAACCTAGCGAGTATGTATCATTCAGTGTCACTCTCAACCTAGCCAGTATGTATCATTCAGTGTCACTCTCAACCTAGCCAGTATGTATCATTCAGTGTCACTCTCAACCTAGCTAGTATGTATCATGCAGTGTCACTCTCAGCCTAGCGAGTATGTATCATGCAGTGTCACTCTCAGCCTAGCGAGTATGTATCATATAGTGTCACTCTCAGCCTAGCAAGTATGTACCATTCAGTGTCACTCTCAGCCTAGCGAGTATGTATCATATAGTATCACTCTCAGCCTAGCTAGTATGTATCATTCAGTGTCACTCTCAACCTAGCTAGTATGTATCATGCAGTGTCACTCAACCTAGCTAGTATGTATCACACAGTATCACTCAGCCTAGCTAGTATGTATCACACAGTATCACTCTCAGCCTAGCTAGTATGTATCATTCAGTGTCACTCTCAACCTAGCTAGTATGTATCACGCAGTGTCACTCAACCTAGCCAGTATGTATCACGCAGTGTCACTCAACCTAGCCAGTATGTATCATATAGTGTTGATAGACCCGGCCACGCCCTGTTCTGTTGAATGAAAGCTCAACGCATGCTTGCTACTCACTGCACGTCGGGAAGGCCTTGACCCGCTGATTACAAACGTAAACGTCACGCCCTTTCCGAGGAAAAAAAAGACAATAACACAAAGGGGGCCACCCCGCGCCTGTCCAAGTAAGCATTGTCCCCGCGGCGCTGCCCTTGGATTCGTTAAAAGAAATAACCAGCGATTTCGGTCATGCTTCCCTTGAAATACGTAACAATTTAGATCTGTATCAACTTGGCAAGGGGGTCCTCATAATTTGAGGGGCCCCAAGGTCCATACATTCGTAATTACAACTTTAATTGCCTTACGTTGTAGTAAAATGATCTAGCGGACTCACCATTCCTGCAGAGAAACTAGCTCTCTAAGCTCTTGCAGCTTTGCACACATCGGTGGATAAAACGACCGGATGTCGGGCTCGTCTGGCCTGATTTGGCCTATTGGGGTTCGATCATAGCATAGCGTAATATGCACCCCGTGCAAATGGAGGTTAAGTTCGGCTACCCCGAAAGGTAGAAGTCTAACCTTGACCAATCACACTATAACCCTACCCGGCTAGACCATAATGTAACGCATCAAGGTAAGCTTGCTTGCTACTTTCCTCTCAATTGGTCAATATGCGGATAGCCCAGAAGAGAATCAGGACTAGGGGCAGCCATCAGAGGAGCAAAGTTGGTTCTAGTCCCCCGCGGACGGACTATAGTCAATCAAAAGGTGACCTGTCGGTCTAGGGGTAAGGTGTCAGACTTCTATGCTGGCGGCCGGGGTTCAATCCTCGGTCGCGGCACAGATTTATCTGATTACCAAACCCTTCCTTCACCTCTGACAATACATCTTGTGAATGTGGGGAGTTCCAGGCCTCCACCGTGGTTCGGATTCCACGTTAAACTGTAGGTCCTTCATTTCATCTCACTATCACCCTACCATTACATATTAGCGTAAGTGCGTACAACCCGAACGGGTAGTAAGACGCGGTGCTAATAATAATAATAATAATAATAATAATAATAATAATATAGTCAATCAAACCACTAACAATCACACAGGCCCAATCCCGTCCCCATGTTAAGATTCATTTTAAATAATATTTATTTAAAACATATAAAAAAACACTATAATTTTAAGGTTCAATATTTACACTGAATAATGGCCGCACAATCTAGGGTGTCACTCTCGCAATAGAGTAGACTTTACTGACGATGACAGGGAGATCGGGTTTCGAATCCGGTTAGCTGAATTAAAGAGATCCTCCCCTCCCTTAAATAGTTTTCCACTCCCCCTCGACGTAAGTGCGGGTACACTTAATCTAGTATCAACCTTCCTCATCCCCGACTCATTAGGCTAACTAGTACATATGCGTGTAAACCGAACAGGTAGTAAGACACGGTGTTAAATAAAAAATATAAAACTAAATAAATAAGTGAATCATCCAACGACGTGTCGTGGAATGTTGCCACGGTAATCAGAGCTTGTTAAAATATATGTGATATGTTCTCCCCCATTCTATTCCCATTTGACCTATCATATATGAGGGGGTCGGCGGAAAAACATGATAACCCTCATTTGACGACAAAATATGTCGGTCAAGACCTAGAGGATGACTAATATCCATGAATATTTTACCTTTTTTATATAGATTTAAGGATTGTATAGCCCTTTAAATAGTGAAAATATCCCATCAATTCAATTAGGGCTATCACGTTTCTTCCCTGACCCCTTCGACTAAGCTCAGCTCAACACACCCCACGACATCTGACAAATGAGTGTTCTACCGAGTGACAAGAACAATAATTCACAGACACTGCTTACCCTGGCAACAATACACGACAAGCAGCCTCCCAAAGAGCGCGCGAGTGTTCTACCGAGTGACAAGAACAATAATTCACAGACACCGCTTACCCTGGCAACAATACACGACAAGCAGCCTCCCAAAGAGCACGCGAGTGTTCTACCGAGTGACAAGAACAATAATTCACAGACACTGCTTACCCTGGCAACAATACACGACAATCAGCCTCCCAAAGAACGCGCGCGAGTGTTCTACCGAGTGACAAGAACAATCATTCTCAGACACTGCTTACCCTGGCAACAATACACGACAATCAGCCTCCCAAAGAGCGCGCGAGTGTTCTACTGAGTGACAAGAACAATCATTCACAGACACCGCTTACCCTGGCAACAATACACGACAATCAGCCTCCCAAAGAGCGCGCGAGTGTTCTACCGAGTGGTTCTACCGAGTGGTTCTACCGAGTGGTTCTACCGAGTGACAAGAACAATCATTCACAGACACCGCTTACCCTGGCAACAATACACGACAATCAGCCTCCCAAAGAGCGCGCGCGAGTGTTCTACCGAGTGACAAGAACAATCATTCACAGACACTGCTTACCCTGGCAACAATACACGACAATCAGCCTCCCAAAGAGCACGCGCGAGTGTTCAGAACCTCTCTTACCTTGGAGGGGCCGCAGGAAGTCTTGTGGGAGGACGCGCACGGACCCCAACAAGGTCACCCCAGACGATCCTTGGAGGCCCACACGTGATGGTTGTTGTGGGACGGGACGGAGAAGACGCTCATTCAACTTTTACACTCGACATAAGAAACAAGTTAGATCGACAGTTATAAAACGTGACTCGAAAAGGTAAAGAAATGGACTTCCGACCATATTCGCCGAGGATATTCTTCTCCCCCCTCCCCTCTTCTGTTTTACTTCCCGACAAATGTGTGTACATTTCGTGACCATCCATATCCTTCACTTCCGTTGATTGAACAGCCAACACCCCCACCTTTCTCTCGAAACGATAGGTGTTTGTCCAGCAGAAGTACCAGACGTTGACCGGAGTAACCAGGCAATATACCTCGGACAACAAACCCCCCTGAAAGATTCCAGCTTAGAGATGAACATGATCGCGTACAGGGGCTATTAATTTTAAAATGTCAGACCTCTTGAGTGCGAGGGATATTGCGTAATGTCATTATTATAGAATAAAGAAGAACAAGATATTATTATTATCACCACCGCGTCTTACTACCCGTTCGGGTTATACACACTTACGCTAATTGTGTAATGGTAGGGTGATTGTGAGATAAAATGGAGGACCTACAGTTTAACGTGGGATCCGAACCACGATGGAGGCCTGACATTCCACACATTCACAAGTTGTAATTAATACACGTCTTGTCAGAGGGGAAGGAAGGGTTTGGACAATCAGATAAATATATGCCGGGACCGAGGATTGAACCCCGGCTGCCAGCACAGAAGTCTGACACCTTACCCCTAGACCGCCAGCTCACTTAAGAACAAGATACGATCCAATTTCCATATAGAAGGCATTTTAGAAAATACAGACATATTTGGTTAATAACAACATTGATAACATTTTACTATATTATTATTGTAATTTTAAAGGCATTGGCGATATCTATCAGAAGTGGCGGCTGCAGATAATATGACTTGATGTATGGACACCTGAAAGCAGATCTAGAGACTTTTCTAACCGTCAGATCAGATTCTTGTCCTGTGAAATTTGGACCGTACGGAAGCAAACAGTTTTCGACGGTTGAAAAAGTTTCTAAAACAACTTTCATATGTCCATACGTCAAGTGATGTGATCTGTCACTGTCGATAGATGGTATCCACACCGACCGAATAATAATACTAACTGGCGATAAAGTTAAATGTTACCAACGTTTGTATTTTCTACACTGTTCTTGTATGATGTGTTCTCATGGTCTGAGCTCATCAAATTAGTGTAAAAAAAGTAAAATAATTTTAGTACTACCCGCTTCGGTGGCCGCGTGGTCTAACGCACTACTCTCGCAGTAGACTAGACTGCATATAACGGGGAGATCGAGGTTCGAACCTCGACCGGGTGTACTGAAGGTGGTTTCCCGCTCTCTTCCCACGCAAATGCGGAGTACAAGTCTTGCAAATATAACCTCCCTAATCCATAATACCATAATCGTAATTAGTGCAGAAGTGTATAGCCCAAATGGTTAGTAAAACGCGGTGCTCAAAAAAAATCTATTACTCTATAAATAAACCCTGATTTTTATGGAAGGCCCCTCATCGACCGACATTTCTTGAACGTCAATAAAATATGGCGTTTTAAAATACATACCATTTGATATATTAATCAAAAAGTTCATCTGAAAGTTATCGAAACCTTCCATTTAATTTATTTTTACATTATCGATCAAGTGGACTAAGAATGTAAATACAAATTATTGTAATATTTTTATTTCGGCCAGTGTGGCGCTAGATAGAAGGATTCCCACCAAAATGTTCAGCTCTACAAACAACTAGGACAACCAAAGTCTGCGTCTAGAGATGCAGTAAATATTAGAATAAAACTCGACCAGTTCAATCATCCATCAGGGAACAAAACGTGAAAACATCAGACCGTTAACAAGACAATTTGGTGAAAGTTGTAGGTATAGTACGATTTTGATAGGAAGAACACAAGTTAGTTACTAATAAAACAATTTTTATATATTTATACATCAAGTCGTATGGTCTGCAGCCGCCACTTTTGATAGATATCGCCAATGCCTTTAAAATTACAATAATAATATAGTAAAATATTATCAATGTTGTCCGCAAATACATATGTTTCTCTGCCGTTTTTCCAAACAATATCAGGGTATATATATTTTGATGCTTGGATGCACAAAATACCACGAACGGCGAGTCTGGGTCGAGACATCTTCGTGTGCACATCTCGTGTCTCGAGAAGTTGACCCTGACACAAGAACTCCTTGATCTTTAGTCGGCGTCTGACCACTCAAGCCGCAAACACCTGTGCTTGCTATTAACGTTATTTAAATCACTAGGAGAGTTACCCACCTCAATGGCGGAACGTTCTAGAGGTATTTTACCGCGCGATCAATTCTGACGAGAGAGAAAATACCGCTTATGTTCCATGTTCAGTTGTACTTTTAGCGTGTTGTAGGATACAACATGGCTGACAACGTAAACCGTACGTTGGATACAAACATACCTTCCGTTACACAGAACAAAATAAAATATATCTCTGTTCTGGGTAAAAAGAGGATTATTGTAATATTTATTCAATCCTAATATTGTCGGTACAGTATTGCGACCCTGGAGTCAACAAGAGACAGAAACATGCGTCACTCTCGCGTAAAGACTGGCTTGCTGACGTCGGGGAGATTAGGGTTCGAATCCCGGTCGGTTCTACTAAGGATGGGTTTTTTTTCTTTGTTGTTTCCCACGCTCTTTCCAAGCGAATGTGGTTAGATTACCGCTAAAATGCTTCCTTGTGGATCACTACTCCATTAGAGTAATGATCAAACATGCGTATAACCTGATCAGGTAGTAAGACGCGGTGATGATAAAGATATGGGATGGTTGGTGTGGTTTCTTCCTATCAAAAGAAGATACGCTTTGCAGAGGTCCAGAAATCTCGCGTTAACAAGTACTTTGTTTATTTCTTAGCTTGGTTCACGACGAACCGGAGGAGAAAGGTATCCACCAATTTGGCAGGAGCTCGGAGAATAAGTAGTATTCTGATATGAAAACACACGGAAAGGTAAAATTAGCTCTTTTCAAGGACGTTTCCCGGGAAATGCAGCAGTTCTCAAGTCGGATTAAATGACCAGAAACATGAATCTAGCCTTTTTAATAAAAATAAATATAACGTCACGTTTCGACACGAGAGCTACAGGACATTGAGGATTGTTTTAGTGACTAAGGGTGACCTGGCGGTCTAGGGGTAAGGTGTCAGACTTCTATGCTGGCGGCCGGGGTTCAATCCTCGGTCCCGGCAGAGATTTATCTGATTACCAAACCCTTCCTTCACCTCTGACAAGACATCTCGTGAATGTGGGGAATGCCAGGCCTCCACCGTGGTTCGGATTCCACGTTAAACTGTAGGTCCTTCATTTCATCTCACAATCACCCTACCATTAAACATTAGCGTAAGTGCGTATAACCCGAACGGGTAGTAAGACGCGGTGCTAATAATAATAATAATAATTTAGTGACTAGGGAGCTTTAAACAAGAGCGTAGTAAGCTCTTGTTTCTGCGGTAGGGGAGAGGGGGGTTCGCTAGAAAGTGTGACTATACCTTTAGCCAATAAAAGTTTGTATTCGACTATCTGGACACACACCTTCCCCTTTTGTACGCCCTTGGATTTATAACTACAGTAGCCCCATGGCTTCTTTGGTGCTGACTGACAGCTTTAAATAGTTACCAGACCAAATTACGTATCCCTACGCCGATTAGATGATCTGCAAAAACCGGTGTTTAGCAGCTGTCACTTATGACGGTCAAAATTTAGGTATATACCTAAATGTGTACTGTCAGAAGTCAGCTGTGAACTTTCAGTCAGCACCAAAGAAGCCACGGGGCTACTGTACCCCTACTATAATGAGGCTCCTTCAAATACAGTAGCCCCATGGCTTCTTTGGTGCTGACTGAAAGTTCACAGCTGACAGCTGACAGTCAACATCTAGTTATACTTACATTATGACTGTCAGTAAGTGACAGCTGCTAAACACATGTTTTTGTAGATCATATGGTTCGGCGTAGGGATACAAAATTTGGTCTGGCAACTTTTCAAAGCCATCAGCTGTCAGCTGTGAGCTGTCAGTCAGCACCAAAGAAGCCATGGGGCTACTGTAGGCGCAATGAATGATGTTCTTGAGAATAGGCCCGCTTGTGAGCGCTACGGTCGCCTCTGGACGGGGCCGTCACACGCGACACTCGACTGTTAAGTTAGACGACTTACGTGCCTGCAGATAAATGTCCCCGGTCACGACTGCGTGACCAAGTAGTCCTTCAAACTATTGTCGGAACTTGAGGAACAAAAACTGGTCGGCGATAAAATGATGGGATTGTCAAACTTTTAAGTTCGTACTTGTTAAATAACTCAGAAAAGGTATACACTAGACGTACGTCCTAATTGAGAAAGGTCGAGTCTAACACGGGGATCACTATGTGCAGTCACAAGTGACAACTTCGCTATCTTGAAGAGTTCAGTTTAAAAATAGTTTTACCAGAGAAAAGACCAAAATGGCCTTCTAGTGCCAATAAACCAGCTTTCACAGGGCTAGGTTCAGGTAGCGGCCTCCCCCCTTCCTATAGACGAGCTTCCAAACAAGATTACTTGTTTGTAAAGGTGAAGAAGGAAGCGAGTATCGCTGGTACCTAAACTATGACGCACTCTCGGGAACGTTGAAAGTGAGTCATCATTGAGAGCCGCTACTAGCACTCCCCAGTGTCCGACAAGTGAACCTGGCTCAGCCCCCGTAAGTGTGAGAGTCTGCTGGTTCCTTGTCTGTGACCTTGGGTTATTTACGCAGTCAAACTAAAGAGGTAGGACTGAAGACAGTCAAGTATACTTAGCACCGCGTCTTACTACCCGTTCGGGATATACGCTTAAGTACTAATTACGTTAATAGATTAGGATTTGAGAAGGTTGAATAGAGGAAGTGAACCCGCATTTTCGTACCCCACCCCCGCCCCAGTTCACCCGACCAAGATTCGAACCTCGATCTCCCCGTCCTCGGCAGTCTAGCTCAACACGAAACTTGCGCGTTAGCTAACTACGCCACCGAGGCGGGTGACGGTCAAGAGAAGTGTTTATTAAACTGTGGCACGCGACGCCCCACTAGATCGTATTGGTCGCCACATGAGGGCCCATGGAAGGAGCGGAGGAAAGCCACGGGTGTACCGAGATTAAAAACCCTCGAGCCAGTAAGCTCATTTATCGCGAATCTGACGCCTTAGATCCCGCGATCACCGGATGAATAATAGCAAATGTGACACCATCGTCTAGATTCTCGCACTTGGTTTCCTGATTACATCTAGTAGTTCGAGAAAATACGGCCAGCATCTAGTTCCCAGTTGCAGCATCCGAGTGGTATCAATACGCTACTCCTGCACTCATTTCACCCCCCAATACGCAGTACATCTTGTGAACGCAGAGTTACAAACTAAAGAATAGAATAAGCCGTTGCTACAAAGAGAAAGGAAAGCCGGCCGCGTCTTGTGAACACATATTTACCAATTATTCCGGCTCTCCTTGTGTCGGCCATGAAGGTAGCACAGCAGTTGGTTACTATTGGCTGGACTACCACATCACAGGAGACTGGTGCAACACTCGAAATGACAACAAAAAATACTACACCTTTAGACTTAAGGTGGGGATGTAGGGGACGCGAGAAAAGGACAAGTGTTTTTAGCAGTTGTTAACATGTTTTTGGTGAAAATAAATAAAATGTCGCTCCAGTAGAAACAAGAGTTTAATTTTCTTCACACGGTGATATCAACAGTTGTTGAATATCAGTCATGGGTGTTAAATTATAAACTTTTTAAAGGAAGAGAAAAAGTCGTCATCAAATTCCAGGACATCCTTTACAGAAACCACCATGGGAATAAAATTGAACTGGATGTTTTTATAGAAGCCACCCCTTCACTCCCACCTTCAAGGTTCATCACTAAGGACCACCTGTATCGGTGGGCACGCAGACTAAGGCTTGACTCACACGTTCACCGACAATGTCTCGTGTTCCAGGAACCCTGGGAGTCAGAGTCCGCACCAAGAAGATACGAGCCCCCTCGGTGACCGAGCTGAGTGGAGACCCCCAGCAGTACCAGCACCCGGACAGGAACACCCCCACCCCGGAAACAAACACCCCCCTCGGCTTCCTCAGCCCCTCCGTCAAGGAGTACTTGGAGCTGGGGAAATCTATACCAGGTAACAACCTACAATAGTACTTGGAGCTGGGGAAATCTATACCAGGTAACAACCTACAATAGTACTTGGAGCTGGGGAAATCTATACCAGGTAGCAACCTCCGAGAGTACTTGGAGCTGGGGAAATCTATACCAGGTAACAACCTCCGAGAGTACTTGGAGCTGGGGGAAATCTATACCAGGTAACAACCTCCGGGAGTACTTGGAGCTGGGGAAATCTATACCAGGTAGCAACCTCCG
>CABFVX010001923.1:47608-59470 GCA_902151425.1 Timema shepardi | reverse complement strand
GCTGGGGGAAATCTATACCAGGTAGCAACCTCCGAGAGTACTTGGAGCTGGGGGAAATCTATACGAGGTAGCAACCTCCGAGAGTACTTGGAGCTGGGGGAAATCTATACCAGGTAACAACCTCTGGGAGTACTTGGAGCTGGGGAAATCTATACTAGGTAGCAACCTCCAAGAGTACTTGGGGCTGGGGGAAATCTATACCAGGTAACAACCTCCGAGAGTACTTGGAGCTGGGGGAAATCTATACCAGGTAACAACCTCTGGGAGTACTTGGAGCTGGGGAAATCTATACTAGGTAGCAACCTCCGAGAGTACTTGGGGCTGGGGAACTCTATACCAGATAGAAACCTCCGAGAGGGCAGGGGTCGACATTTATGAGGTTTTAGAGCCCATCTCCAGAGCTATTAGCCGGGATATTAAATACAAGTTCACGCTCGAACCAGGAAACGCATAAAAGTAAATTTAAGTTAGTTTATAGCCGTCGGTTCAGAAAGTGTACGTTAAATTCACCAGTATTCGACTGGAGGGAGGATGAAACACGACATTATTGGGGAGGGAGCCAAGCTCACTACACTGTATATCATCTCTAAGGCAAACTTTATGGTTACTATTGGGAAACAGTGTTGTCATTTTCTCGTTTTTGTGTAGTCAACCTTTCCTTTTACATAAGAAAAATTTAACAGCGCTGGTTAGTCGATGTTGCCAGTAGCTTCCCCCCGCCCCCTTTCCCCTATTAGCACACCACCTTCAGACATAACTGCGAGTGAGGAGATTTGGCAACGGTTGTACGAGTGAGCGTGAAGATGAAGCTTTTCTCCGTAGGACCTGCAGTTACCTCGGAGGTGATATTGGGTGTAGTAGGGGATCGAACCCCTGGTATATTTAGCAGAATAGAACGTGCACACATTCACATATACATACACGGAACACACACCCCTGTCAGTAACAACATTAGCCTACGACTGTGCAGCAGGAACATAAATCACCCCGATTGCACCCAATATCACCTTTGAGGAAACTGCAGGTCTTATGGCGAAAAACCTTTAACGTCGCGTTCTCTCGTTAAACTGTTGCCAAATCTCCTCGCTCGCAATTATGTCAGCTGGTGCTGTAATGGCGTAACTGGCAACATCGACCAACCAGCGTTGCAAAGATCGACCGCACGGAAACAAGAGAATGACAACACTGTTTCCCAATAGTAGCCAGTGCAGCCTATCTGGTCAAAAGATCATCTCCCTTTCCCCAAATAGGGAAACTATAACCAGCCCTATCAGTTATCCTTATGTTGGTTCCGGCTCATTGGTAGGTGATGAGCTGAGCTCTGGTACACAAGACTCTGAGAGAATATATTTTAAATAAACTGTTAAACTATTGCGACGTAGAGACGGATTTGTTTTAAACAACGCCCTGTAATATAGATACAAGGAACCAAATACAGTCGGGTCAAGCGAGGTCCCACTACCAACACAAGCCTTCAAACAAAGAGGTTGTAGGCGATCATCTCCAGTTAGTATGAGCCTAGAACTTAGTTCATCCAAAAGAACAAAATAGAAACAATAGACGGCATCCGAGTGAAGTGGCTAACCTTGGAGGTTTTAACAACGTGATCGCCACAGGGCATCATCGAGACATCCTTGGCAGATATAGGTACCGTCAGGGAATTAGAGATGGTTCGGTCTGGAGAGAGGAATGGAAACCACCCGAAATGATGTGATAATGGTGGCTAACACTTTAATGCCGGTTAAAATCTCTCGAAACTACAAGACAATCTCACCTTGACAAATTTCATTATGGCCCTATCTTACAAGTTACGCCATAGTGGAACTAAGCAAGATAGCAGCCTTACCTTGTCTGATTACACTATGGACCTATCTTATAAGCTACACCATAGTGGGAACCAGACAAGGTTAGCGCGCAATCTTTCAGAATGCCTGGACCGCGATAATGTAATGCAGAGACGGAGGTCACACACACGTGACCCACACCTACATGAACAAGTCCGGGTCTATCCTCCCCACCCTTCCTTCAACTCTATTAATGGAACACGGTAAAAGTATCCGTTGTTCGACGATGGTAATTTTCAGTTTCTTGGGGGGAGTGTGGGGAACACAAGTTAAGGGCTGTATTTGAGTAGTTTTTATATAAAAACGTTTTGTAGGTCAAAAGAACTCAAATATTTCTCCATTAGAAATAGTTTAATTTAATTGTCTTCCCATGACGATATCATCAGTTTGTTGAATATCGGTCAAGGGTGTCCTGGAATTTAATGACAACTTTTACTCTTCATTTAATATTCTACTACTGTTGATATCATAGTGTGAAGTATACTAAACTAAACGTTGCTACTGGAGCAATGCTTTATTCTCAGTCAAAAAAAAGGTAATTGCTGGTAAGAAAAATACACAAAAAAACACTGGTCTTAAGACACAAGAATAGTCGCCAAAACTAGACAGACGCGGGTGATCAGAATGTCCCCAAATTGTTCCAGGTCGACCCGGGACGGACTACCCCGTGCTGGCTTCTGTGCCCTACACCAACTTCTACTGCGACGAGCAGCCTTACCCGGGCTTCTTTGCAGACACGGAGAGTCGCTGTCAGGCCTGGCACTACTGCGACATCGACGGACGACAGGCCACCTTCCTGTGCCCCAACGGCACCCAGTTCTCGCAGGTATTCCAGGAACTCCTCGACAGGTTGCTGAGAGGAAGCGCCGTTTAGGGAGATACTAGGCCAACCATTTTGACATCTTTCATCAATTTTTATAACAAAGGCCTTTTAGAAAACATACATCTTTTTTTGGTCAAAACTGAAAAAAATATTCGTTATAGGATGACCACAAAATCCCTAGAAATAAATTCCTCCAACTTTTACCTAATCCAGAAAATTCAAATTTCCCCGACTAAAACCCATATCGAGACTCGTAGATGTTAAAAACATATAAAAATATTTAATGTCATAAATAATTGTTTCCGAAATACACTAAAAAATAAGTAGGTAGGCATATACTAAAAATTCTGATAAACACTGGGTTTGAAGAGAGAACAACTAGGACGTTTCTTAACAAGCAAATATACCTCGCTCTAGGCACAGATGTATCTGATGGCCAAACCCTTCCTTCACCTCTGACAAGACATCTTGTGAATGTGGGGAATGCCAGGTCCTCCACCGTGGTTCGGATCCCACGTTAAACTGTAGGTCCTCCATTTCATCTCACAATCACCCTACCGTTACACATTAGCGTGAGTATAACCCGAACGGGTAGTATGACGCGGGGATAATAATAACCAAATATACAATTTTTCCTGATCGACTACCAAATTCCGTAAAAAAAAATCCTAATTTTCCTGGCAGTTTTAAATTCCCCGACTTCTTCAGGTTTCCCATATTTTCCCTGGTTGTGGCCACCCTGCGTCATTTATAGGTATTGACAATATCTATCAAAAGTGAGTTGCAAATAACATGACTTGACTTATGAATATGTTAGTACCTGCTATCTGGTTCTTCCTACCAGCTTCTTGCTGTAGTTTACCTGTTTCACAGGACACAGTTCGCAGATGTAGTTTGTTGTATTTCATTTGTAATTTTCCGTTTTGTTGTGGTTTTTTTGCATAGCGTCTTAGTGCCCTTTTAACTTATCCGATTATTTACATTATTGGGTTAGGGACGGGAAATCAATTAGAGTAAGCATGCCTACATTTGCGTGGAAGGGATAAAGAAAGGGCCGGAAGACACTACTTAACGAAACGAACACCCACAATACACCCAAACCAGATTCGGAGCCAGATATCATCATCGGCAGTCCAATATATTGCGCTGTTCCTAGTTTTACACCGGCCGGCAGGTCATCAAACAGACCTCTTGTGTGTTCCAGGCGGTGTTCGTGTGCGACTGGTGGTTCAACGTGCGTTGCGACCTGAGCGAGGCGTTGTACGTTATCAACACGAGACTGTACGGTACACCCAGGGAGAATCCGGCCAGACCTCACAGGGTCATCACCAAGGAGCTGTTGCAGAACATCTTCCTCAAGTAACAGGGACACTCTTGGGCCCCCACGTAGTCCCGCTCACTTGACCAGTCTACGAGTGGTATCGTTCAGCGGGGTACACTTCCATTCCAAACAGCAGGAGAACATCTTTCTTGTGGTCGTCACGGGAGTTAAATCTACCAAATGTTCTACAAGTAGCACTACTCAACGATATTAACTTCCTTTCCAAACATAGCAGGAGAACATCTTCCTCAAGGAGGTAACGGGCGTTTAACTTCCCAAATGCTCAAAAATATACACTTTCATTCCAAACATAGCAGGAGAACATCTTCCTCAAGGAGGTAACGGGCGTTTAACTTCCCAAATGCTCAAAAATATACACTTCCATTTCAAACATAGCAGGAAAACATCTTCCTCAAGGAGGTAACGGGAGTTAAATCTACCAAATGTTTTACAAGTAGCACTGCTCTCTTCCCTCTACGGTCTCTCGCTCATGCCAACAGAGAACTAGTGGTGAACAGGAATCATTTTTAAGAACCCTATCAACAAAACATGAACATTCATATGATTTGGTAGTACTCCGTGAAAACTCCAACAGTTGTGACTACAGTGGATATGTATGATCTCTGGTGAAACAGCGATGCCATTCTCTCGTTTCTGTGTGGTAAACATTCCCTAAATTATATTAAGACAAGTTTCGCAACGCTGGTTAGTCGGTATCGCCAGTAACTCCCTATCTCGGCACACCATTTTCAGATGTAGCCGAAAGCGAGGAGATTCGACAACAGTTAACTGAGAGAGAGCGAAGATAAATATTTTCTTCGTATGGTCTGCAGTTCCCTCAGATATTATATTGGGTGTAACAGCGACACTTAAAAACTGTATTGGTATCCAAGGATGTGGGATTGCTCCATTCGACCTGTCTGCTGTTTGTTTGTCTGTCAGATGGAGAAGCATGCGTAGTTGAGATGGTGATGTCTCAGGTGTCCATATTTAAAAGTGTACTTGAAACAAAAAAAAAAACATACTTGTTGTTTAATATGAAAAATCGTGTCCCTTATTTTGTGTGTGTTTATTTTGTAATTTTAAACTAAACATTATACAATCAACAGCAAACAGATTGTTGCAATCGACGTTTCTAGTTTATGAATATACCGAATTTGTTTAGGACACACCAAATATTGTCAAAGAATGTCAAGTGAATTCTGATCCGTTTTTAGTGATTCTTTGTTTGTATTGTTTTTCCAGGGTGTTACCAAATTATGTTAATCTTATTTCTTGACTTTTTCTACACATATATATAAATATCCATGACAAAAAAAAAAGGCCGACCGACAACTTATAGACTAATACTAGTACATTCTTTACTACTCATTTAATTTTGTGTTTTGTAAATTTAAGCTCATTTTTTAGAAAAGTATAAAATAATTCCCTCCCTACCTGCACAACGAACTTGGCTCACAGAAAATTCCCGACTCTACCATGAATGTCTTGAGAAAAATCTCATTTTATGACTTTCAAAAGTAAAAGGTATGGAACTCCGTACGGACTTTCTCGCTCTATTGTTTGAAAATGGAGATATTTACTCAAAACTCGTAATATATGTGAAACGCAATAATATACACTAGCAAACCCAAGCATAAATTGCACTAGACTTATGTAAAACATTTTTGAGTCCCGTATTTAAATTTTATGATTTTGTTTTTAAAGAATTAATGTCTTCATTTGTATGTTTGGACCGATAAAAAAAGATCAATTTTGGGTCCACAAGGGTCAACACTTCGTATTAAAGTTTCAACTTCCGGTCAAAATTTTCGACATTTTATTAGGTGTCGCAAATCTTCATGCCAGCTTCTGTAAAGTACCCTAAATTCATTCAACACTTAGATATAAATTTTAATCAAAATCGTTAGTCGATTTTGAGAAAATCGATTTTTTTTCCCTCTCTTAGCCCTTTTTTAAACTACTCTTAATTTCAAGTTTAAACAGACACATAGAGAGACGTCATTGCAAAGACCACTTTTTAGGGTTTGGGGGGTCTTGAGACGTTGACATCCATCAACATTTCAGGTTAAATTTTCTTTTGTGGTCACAATACTTTTACCTTTTGTGTTCGAAAAGTTAAAATATATATATATATACACGTATAGCTTGTATTATAAATAGACCTACATGTTTGTAACGATAAGTAATTTCATATCTCAAATAGTTTAGGAGATATTATAAAAAAAAAGATAATTTACACATCAGACCAGAGCCCTTAAAGTCATTTTTCCGAAATATTGAGAGACGCCATTTGGTTTGGAATATTTATAAACGTTTAGAAATTAAATTTAATCAAAATCGTTTGAGCCGATTTTGGGAAAATCGACTTTTTCTCTTTTTGCTCTTCAGTAAATTATATTTAATTTTAGGGTTAGATATCCAATTCCAAAAACCCCTGGGGGCAACCTTATTAAAATTCTAAATACCAAGTTTTAGCCCAATCGGTAAAATAGTTTAGGCTCTAGTTGGAGGTACAGACAGACGGAAAGTCAAAACCCCTATTTTTTTGGATTCGGGGAGTCATGAAACGTCAAGATTCATCACAATACTTCCTTTACCTGTAAGATAGCGAGAAAGTAAAAGGGCTGTCCACCACACTTGAAACTTTTGGCCAGGTTCATGTACAAAGGACTGGACATGAAAATACCAAGAACTCTCCCACTACTTTTACAGTATCAAAAAAATAAAGTATTCAATAAATTTTGCCCAACATTTTGTCAAGTAAAAGTATCGCAAAATTAATTTCTGCTTTCAGAATACGTTAACATTATTTAGACCTGTAAGATATTTATTCTAGTTAATGCCATTTTACCAATAATTCCCATAGTTATAACTTAACCACACCAATCTTCAAATTTATGTTATTAGTTATTTCAACTAAAAAATGTATTAATAAAAAATGGCAGAAAGGGTGAAAGACTCTTAAAAATAAGTTGACGATTAGCGTGAAGTCTCAATTTGTACCAAATTTACAAGAAGGAAAAACTATTATTATAATTGTTCTATTATGTCATAGACCTAATGTAAAATGTTCTACTTTTGGATTCAAACCGTTGTAAAAACCAAATAAAATTTAATATTTTTTTTACTTTTATGCTTATTGTTTATATCCATATTTCATGTTGGCACATACTATTTTTGTTTGTATGTTTAAGTGCAAATGTGCTGGTTATTAGCGATTTATTTTAATTAATTATTTTAAAAAAATCCAACAACAAAATCTTGGGTCATTAATTTGCCATCCAGTAAAAGGTATTTTTTTTAAATGCTCCTAGTGATACATTTTCGATACAGTCGGGAACTAAACCAGGACTCCTTGGGTGTGTAGACAAGCACCACAACGATTAAGCTAAGGAAATGTACTATTAGTTTACCGCCTTCGAGCAGGGCTGGATTAACCCTTAAACAATATAAGCACCCCTTTAGGGCATCCAAGCCCAGGGAGGGCGCCAGAAAGTGGGGTGTTTACCAGTGCCGAATGCAAATGATGCAGCCGAGCTAATGTCCACAAAAAAAAAAGGGGGGGGGGGGNGGGGGGGGGGGGCACAATAAATTAATAAAAAACTTTACATACATGTACAACAACAATAATGTTAATGATAATAATATTACTACTGTGTCAGTAGTATTATTGTTGCAGTCCACACATACAGTAGCCCCGTGGCTTCTTTGGTGCTGACTGACAGCTCACACCTGACTTCAGACAGTCAACCTTTAGGTATATACCTAAACTTTGACTGTCAAAAGTGACAGCTGCTAAACACATGTTTTTGCAGATCATATGGTTCGGCGTAGGGATACATAATTTGGTCTGGTAGCTTTTCAAAGCCGTCAGCAGTCCGCTGTGAGCTGTCAGTCAGCACCAAAGAAGTCATGGGGCTACTGTAGTTGTATGTATTGCAAAGGTTGGTACCTTCTCTGAAACAACAGATTAAAAATACTATTGTATAGTTAGATACCTGTCTCTGCTAAGTTTACAAACAGATTTGTTAGGTCAGATTAGTTTTGACGATTTGATCAACACAGACTTTGCAATTCAAACAAGTAGGATAAAAATGTTAAAGTATACATATAATTATAAGTAGGAAACAATAATTATTTTGCAACTTTTGGTCCGGGTATAATGATTGCAACGATAGAAATCAATGGAATAAATTATGTTTTGTTTTGTATCAATAATTATATTTCTACATTAAAATATATTTTTTAAACTACTAACCTAACTACATTTATTTAAATAAATATAATCGTTTCAACATGTTTTAATATGTCTTTTTCCTTTATTACAATTTTTTTAATCGGTTTTTTAAAAAAAAAGTGTTGAAAATTTTGATTTTTATGTTGCTCTAGAAATAATTTTCTTATATTGCTTATTTCTATTTAGTGTTAAGATCGTGCATCACACGACAACCAACCTTGAGATACAGTCGGCTAGAAATCGTAGATTTATACCAACATTATTGCACATGGATCATTTCTGGATCATTGTTGGAGATAAAGAGTTAATACAAGTTCCTAGTACAGAACATTGTTGATATATTAGAAATGATATTTGGAAAACAACTGCATTGAAAAGGCCGTTTTTGACCATTTTAGAATGTCTTCACAGACAAGCATTGTGCACGAATCTTCATTATATCATAATTGGGACATACTCTAGTTATTAACAAGAAACTTTGTCCCCCATCGTCACCGCGGAAAATGTCGAGTAATCGTTCAAATACGAATGCACTGCACACATTTCTGTAATATCGTAGGTGTTTTCTTTTCCCTTTTACTCCCAAACCTCGCGCGAGCTGTGTTGGGTGAGCTATGATGAACACTCTTAAATGAGCTAGTCAAGGACTTCACTATTGGAAAATCGAGAAACAATCTATTTTAAATAATATATTTAATTTGCTGTAATTTTTCTTTCAAGTATCTTATGAACACATTTTTTCCTGTGTTTTTATATATATAATGGAAAAAAGGGGGTGGGCTGTTTACATTTTGTAGGAGTTTGGGTGGCCAACATAAAATTTGAATGCTTAAGGCATGAGAAGGTCCCTGAATGATGATTTTTGATTTAGATTTAGTTTCAGCACCGCGTTTTGTTCATGTTATGCACATAAATACTAACTACTCTATTGTGTTAGGGTTGAAGAAGGTAATATTTAAAAGAAGTGTGCCTTCCTTTGCTTGGAGGGAAGAGTGGAAAAAATTTAGAAACAAAATTAGCTTCAGTACACCCGACCGGGATTCGAACTCTGATTTTCCCGTCATAGTCAGTACAGTATAATTGCGAGAGTGGAGCATCAGACTATGCGGCCACCGAAGCGGATTAATTCCTATTAATATTTTACTCGATGATAGAAGATGAAGAATGTCAATAACCTGTGTGTATGTATACAGCTAGAAAAGTGACTAGATCTACTTTCACTTTCGTTGTTATAGAACCAATATTATGGTAAAATGTTATCAATGTTGGCCACAGTAAATCTAACAATAGAACGCCCATCGCACCAGATCATAAGTGATGCCCTCATTGTTAACAGTTGCTGCGAGACAAGAAGGAATTGTTTACAACGGAAGAAAGTTGATTTTAGTCTAGCACGGACGAACGATTTCTGGTAGGTAAATACAACGCAGAAGGTACAATTTTTTTTATTTATTTTTTTGTGGTCAACAACGCTAACATTTTATTGAATAAATATTATTATTTTATAGTTACTGTCGGTATCTAATCAAACTTGACGGTTGTCGATAATATTACTTGACGTAATTACGCATTAATATTGTTTTGATAACTTTTGTAGCTTTTGGATAGTGTTCTTCCTACCTGAATAAATCTATATTATTGGTATCTGTGGGCAAAACGTTAGCAATCACGTCAGCAAAATTTTCTTCTATGTGTGAAATCAATGTTTCCATCAATATTCATAATAATGTATTGAAATTTATTATTCAATTTTTCACAAGATGAAAATAAAATTTATATAAACAAGTAATGTTTACAATTCTATTCAAAAAAGTTAACCACTTTACCAAGTAAACAACCAAATATTTTGCCTTCAATAACATGATCCAAATAACGTTCAATGTTTTCTAATACGCAGGATAAGCAAATCAGTCTGCCCCTGCCATGGTTTATGATACTAACTGAAGAGCAGACGACGAGATAAAACATAAGCCATGCTTATCTTAAGAATGAACATTTTGTTGTGGGAGCTTTTAGTGAACACCAACAATAGTGTCACTGATCACATGTCATTCTATTATTGGTGTTATTTTATGGGTATTAATACCAATAGTGACAGCCAAAGATCATATGAGTTAGCGTATGAATACGCGAAAGTAAACCTTAGTGGCGGCTCGTAGCTAAAATTAGTAGGGGTGCCGCTGCAAAAAAATTTAGCCTTTGTTTTAAAATTGTGTAAAAGGGGGGGGGGACATGTATAAAAAGAAAGTTTATTCAGGAACTTGATAAAATCTTTAAAAAAATACCAAACTTTTTTTACTTACTTTAACTTAAATTGTTACAGTTCAAACTTGATCTATTCGTTTAAAAATGAAATCCGTTCTTCTTGTTTTAATTTGCGCAAAAAGTTCAATAATTTGCTCCTTGATCTCTGGATGACAAATGAGGAAATTTTTCTCCATTGAATGTACTGCAAGCACATTAAGTCTTTCTGTTAAATAAAAGAACTGAAAAAAATTAAGCAAATAGAATAGCTGGAAGCAGAATAATAATCTAATTCTACACTCTTTTACACTTTATTACATTCAAGAATATGGTATACGGTTTTTAAGCACAACACACGCTGAATAAAAAAAACTTCCTTTCACCATTACGCCAGAGCCGGCACTGCGAGAGCAACAGTGCTCTCTTTACCTGGCAGTACCGCCTTCCTCACCACCCCCTCCTATGTGCGCATGCACACAACAGTCAAACACCACGTCACTGGCACTGTGAAGCGTACAGTTCCATACAAAGATTTTTGTATCTTTTTCATAGACTGGGAGATGGCTACTAAAGTACTGATATTAAGCTTAAGGAATAGATATTGTAATACAAAAATAAATAAAGAATCAAAGAAAAAAGGACTCATTATATTAAGTGTTATCGATAATATCAAGTGGAAATAGGGGGTGCTGCATTTCCGCAGTGCCTATACACGAGCCGCCACTGGTAAACCTAATAACTTTCTCTGGTCGTCAAATATGTTCATTCGTAAGAACATTGTAGTATAAGATATGTAATTGTAAAGAGACGGACAGCACTGCCTTGCGGTGCTGAGCACAACTACATGGGTCGATGCAATAATATTACATTATTAAACTGACTTAACAATGAAATGTTTTTCCCAGCGAGTCCCGTGAAGTTATTACAAAAGAGTATGTATTAATATTATCAAATAATATTGAAAAGAATTTGAACACAATTACATTAATTGCTGGCCGGCTACTAGGGTCCTTGTAAATAAATAAATAAATAAATAATAAAGTGTATTATTATTAGCACCGCGTCTTGCTGAAAGAATTAAAAAAAAAAGTAAACCCTAAAAAGATTACAAATATAATGAGAATAAACGAATAAATTGGCATTTTTAAGTTTCACGCTAAATAAAACAAAAGCGCACTAAAATACAAATAAAAAATTGCAAGATACCACGTGTGGGGGGGTCTAGTTTTCAATACAGCGACAAGCGTACTGCTCTCTAGCGAGTAATATTATAACCTAAAAATAAATCGTCGACAGTGGTGCTACCTAGCAGATTATCTAAACACTAGCCATGTAACACTTTACTTTTAACGCTACCTAGCGAGATTGAGCGCAACTTTGCCCCCCCCCC